>JAVJIF010006232.1:0-265771 GCA_038442645.1 Agave tequilana | reverse complement strand
AAACGTATTTTCTATTCAAAATCCAAGTTTTAGAAAATACAGTTTTGGTTTTTGATAAAAATGATAGACAAAAAAATAGTTCATATGATTGATATTTGTGCTAAACTTTTTACCACATGTTTATATATCAATGCAAAATGATTAAAACTATTTTTGGTGATTTTTAGAAAAGATAAAAGAATTTTTAAACATGTTTCTAACTCAGTTTTCTGTTCCAGGCTTCAACCAGTCGACTAGTCTTCTGACCAAGTCGACTTGGCTGAAGCGGTCGACCGGGTCGGTCAACGACGTGCGTAGATCTGTGCACGTTTGGCAGACACGGGACGGTCGACCGTCAGGGTCGACCGGGCTGAGAGCAGAGCTCTCTGTTTGTTGGGTCGACCGGGGCGGTCGACCGGTATCTGCCAAAGGGCAAAATTGACCGTTGGACGGTCGACGGTCGGTCGACCGGCAGTGTATTTCTGGCATTTTCAGCTGCCAACGGTTATATTTTCTGGGGGTTATAAATACCCCATTGGAAAGAGTTTTTCTCTAAGAATTTTTGTGCGAATTTTTCCTTACTCTTTGGTGTTTTCACAGCAATCAAAAGAAGTTTTTGAACTCATATGAACAATCTATTTGAGTTTTGCTAGGGTTTGAAAACTAAAGAAAAGGGTTTTGGGAAAAGAGTTTTGATTCATCTTCTATATCTGGTTTCAGTTTTTCCCAAGGATTTTTCTTTGTGATTTTGATTTCTATTCCATTGGTTTTCTCCACACTTGAGCTAAAATCTACTATCTCTTCTATAGGATCTTTGTGTGGGAGAAAGAAATTGTTTGTGGTTGTTTGTTAGACCACCAAGTTATAAACCCTAACTTAGCTTGGCTTTGTGCCTTTCCCTCATTGTGTTGAGGAGGTTGTGCTATTGGGTTGTATCCCTCAAGTGGTGAGGTGATCCTTGTTTGCTTTGTGCTAATCCCTCAAGTTGTGAGGTGATTGTTTTGTTGGATTGGAGCTTGCCTCAAGGAGGAGGTTGTGGTTGTAAAGAGAGGGTTGGGTACTCCTTGTGAGAGTTCTTTGTGGAATTGCTAGTGGATTAAAAATCCTTCGTGTGTCGAAGCGGGGATGTAGAGCTGGGTGCTCGAACCTCGAAACATATCTTGTTGTTTGCGCTTGATCCATTGACTCTCTCTCTATCTCTCTCTTTACTTTGTGCCTTGCAACTATTCATATTGTGCATTCATAATTGCTTGGCTTGGTTGTGTGTGCATCATTTGTTGATTGTACTTAAGTGTATTGCATTAAGTTTTTAAATTTCGCATTGTGTTCATTAGATTAGCATAATCACCTATTCACCCCCCCTCTAGGTGATTTTTCAAATATATCTCGGTGTTTGCGATTGATCCACTATCTCTAACTCTCTCTTATACCTGCATGTTTTATATTGTTCATCTTATACATATATGCTTCGTATTGTTTGTGTGTGCCCATACTTGTGTTGAACCAAGAGAGCTTCAAATAGCACCTCAACTCTTACTTAGAAGAATTTAGAGGAGATAGTTCAAAGCCGTCACCGGGAATTCAGCTACACTCTTTGGTTACACTTAGTGTGTTGCAATTAGTTTTTAATTCCACATCATTTGTCATTAGATTAGCCATACACCTATCCACCCTCCTCTAGTGTATTTTTTAATTGGTATAAGAGCCTACGCTCCTGATATTAGGCTTAACCACCTAGGAGTGAGATCTTGGCTAGCTAATCTAGATTTGCATTTTACACATATAGTTTACACACTCATGGATTTTATAACCCCTCCTATGTTTGATGTTTCTAACATCGAAGTATGGAAGATTAGGATGAGTGCTTATTTAAAAGCCTTAAGTTTGCATGTCTATCTTGCCACTACCAAGAAAACCTATTTTGGTAATGCCAAGTATATAGAGGCTAATGCACAAGCCTTAGATGCACTTAAGCAAACATTAAGTAAAGAATATCTTATGATGGTTCTCATTGTGATTCCGCTTTTGCAGTGTAGAACACTTTGACCTCTCCCGCGCTACAAACGACGAATTATGTGGAGAAGGAATCTAGTGGAGATGAATCCGACGAAGTTTGCTACATGGTCCAAGAGAATGACTCCCTTGAGGTACATTCGGATACTCAACTAGATGATAGTTCTAGTTCTTCTTATGATAACATGGATGCAGATGCATTAAATGAAGAACTATCTCTAGTATGTGAAAACTTGCTAGAAAAATACCAAGTTTTGAAAAAAGAAAACTTTTAAAATAAAAGAAGAGAATAAGGATTTGTTTTTAAAAGTTAATGTGACTTTGCAAGAGAGGGATGAGTTGTAATGAAAGGAACTCATTGAAATGCCAACTTGATTTTACCTTAAATGAAAACAAAATCTTAAAAAGTAAAAATAATTGTGATGAGATTTTGAAAAAAAAATGAGGCTTTGTCTTCAAAACTCGATTTTGTTTTAAAAGAAAATGATTCCTTGAAAGATAAATTATTTTAATCTCAAAGAAATTGGATTTAGTTTCAAAGAAAAACTCTTCTTTGAAAAATGATTTTGATTCTCATGTTTGTCATGTTTTCATTGCCTCTTCTTCTATTAATAAACATGTTGTATGCTCCACTTCTTCTTCTAACATTGAAAATGATATATATATATTATATATATATATATATATATTATATATATATATATATATATATATATATATATATATATATATATAATATGAAGAAAAGTGTTGATTGTTTGGACTCCACTTTGAGCCAATGTGCTATGAACCACACACGATTGGAATCCATGTTTCGAAAGAAACAAGTTCCACATATACATGCACACAAACCATGGCATACACATGCTTCTCACGTTCATACACATGACACTATGTATGCTCATGTGTACACTTGTACACATTATGGACGTGCCACCTTATAAAATTGTTTATGCTAGAATTAATGATTCAAATTTTGCAAATAAATTTGTTTGGGTTACGAAAGGTGCTAACCCCCATGGACCCAATAAGATATGGGTACCAAAATCTACCCCTATTTTATTTGATGTAGGTGTGGGCTCTCACTTGACGTAAGAGTAATGATGCCTTGATGGTGAATGCTTTTGTGCTTGATGGATATTACATTGGATGTATCACCTTCAAGGATGTTGGGTGGGAGGACCACCATGGTTTGGAGATCTAGAAATTAGTCCTAATGATTTGGTAACTATCTCTAACTCCTATTTAGTTTACATGCTTTCATAGTATTGATTTTTAGCATGTTTGATTTTTCATGATTATTATGTTATATGCCATGTTAATTAGATTTGTGATATACATATGTCGTATTTGAGATGCACCCATATTTATATGGACTTATATTTTTGTGTTCTCACTTTAGTTTAACTATTGTGTATATCCTAGTTCTAAAATATGTGCATTTAATCTAATGATCATGGTTGTTTATGTTTTTGCACTTCATGTTTTTAATTACTTGTTTAGATGTAATTTTCATTAAAACTTGAGTTTATACATGTACAACTAGTGAGCCACACTTGATTATTATATATTTATACTATGTTGCTCATTTGTACTCATTAAATGTACTTGTATAGCCTAGTTTTGATGATTCTTGCATTTTAACTTGTATTCTCTATTTTTATACATGTTTTCTTAAAATATGTGTAGCTTCATGTATATGTTAATTTTGTCTAAAACTATTGGATATACATGTATACCCTTGAGTTACTTGCTTTTCATGCAAAATTCTAATAGACTCACTTGTGTTTGAGATATGTATGTATACTATTAGTTTCAACAAAACATACATAAACCTTGATGCTTATGTATTTTTATGAAAATTTTATTTTTGATGATCTTCATGTTTTTGAAGGCTATTTAACTAGTTTTTTAAAAATTACTTTAAACTAGTTATTTATTCTTCATTTGGTAGTGTTTTCAATCTATAACTATTTTCAAATCCTATTTTTGAAAATTTCTACCCTTTAAAGGGCGGTTGGATGGGCGACCATACCTTATATGCTCAAAGTGAAAATCTTTTAAACATGTGCATGAATAGGGTGGTAGGTATGAGTTATACACTTGATTCTCATTATTTTTTCAATTGGTATCACAATTGATATTTTATGTTTGTATACTTATATTTGTGTTTTCTATATATGTATGCTTCAAACTTCAATTAGTATCAATTTCAATTGGTATATTCATTTTCATACATATATATGATTTGATTGTGCTTTTTTACATATTTTTACATATTAAAGCACAAATTATGTTTATGCTAAGCTTGATTTACTCCTTAATGTCAATTATTTTTCAATTGGTATCTTAATACAAGCTTATGCATCGTTTTTATTAGTATTTCATAAAGTGGGAGAAAAATTCGTATTTCATATTTCAATCGATTTTATTTTCAATTGGTATCTTAGTCCCACTCTTTATGATGAAAAGTACTTTATTTTGGTATATGCTAACATTTTCAATATTGGTATCAATAATCTTAAATGGTATTATTCTCAATTTGGCATCCTTATTGCAAAATGAGTTATGTTTACCAAAAAAAATTTGGTTTTTTACTTTCAATGGTATCAAAATTTACAATATATATTTAAATTAGTATCAAAAGCGTACAATGTTTCATTTTCAATTGGTATAAAAAATTTACAAGATATTTTCAATTGATATCATAAATTTGTTTTAAAATAGTTTCATAATGTTTTGATATTTATTGCTTATATGCAAGGGAAGCTCAACATCTTCTCTATATATATAGATTCATGTTGAGTGTATCTCATATTGAGGAGCTTGACCTCTCTTCTCTATGTAATACATGTGTGCAGGAGGAGCTTAACATCTCCACTTATACATTGGATATCATGCTTATGTGGTTAAGGTCTAGTCATCTCTTTTCATGTAATGCATGTATGCAGGGGGAGTTAACATTACGTCTCTCCTCTTCATGAATGTATATCGCATATATAACTTTATTCTTTGATTTGTTTTTGCCCCTTTATTGATGAATTAACAAAAAGGGGGAGAAGAATTTGGTGAGTTTATATATGCATGTTTATTTTATTTCCTCGTTTATGCAAAAGGGGGAAAAGAATTTAATGAGTTTATGCATGTTTATTTCCATTTATGTATATATGTGATTGTTTGGTTTATGCATTTCATTGACTATCTTATTGTTTATTACTATGCATGAGTTAAGGGGGAGCTTCCATGAAGCTTTACTTTAATCCATGCATATATAACTCCATGAGTTTTGTCATCATCAAAAGGGGGAGATTGTTGGCCCAAAGGCCCATCACTCTAGTTTTGATGATGATTAACTCACGTAGTTATAGTTTACTAATGATCTTGTGCTTAATAAGTTTTAGATATTTGATCAAAATCTTAGTAGGTGATTAGCTTCAATAAAGGAGTTTTGGGGCTAACACATGTTGATTCAAGAGCTCGAGCGTCAAGATCGTAGCTAGCACTCGGTTGGAGTCAAGCTCATTGGATCGCGTTTGGATCGAGTCGACTTGGAGAAGGAGTTCTACAAGAAGACTTCGGTTTGTGTTTAGTTTAGTTCTTGTGTAAAGATTAGATAGTGTTGATATGCTCAAGTTTCACACACACACACACACAAGTTTAAAGTTTATTGGTTTTCAGTTTAACCGATTTTGGATTTCATATCTAAAACGTAGATATGTATCTTATATGTATATTGGATTCTATCCATATACTATATGCTCCAAAGTTGTTTAAATATCTTGTTTTTATATCCATACAAGTTTTAGAGAAAATGGTTTTTCATTTCAAGAATTCAAGTTTTGAAAAATACAGATATTGTGTTTAGACCAAATTTCAATATCAAAAAAATGGTTCAAATTGTTTGTAATATGTGTTAAATTTTAATCACACATATTTGTTATTCAAAGATCTTACAAGAACTTATTTTTGTGGAATTTATGTGATTTTATGGGATTTTATAGAAGTTAAAAAGACAAGTTTTTCTATCCTAAAATTCCCAGCCAGACCCTCTAGTAGTCGACCGGACGGTCGACCAGACCAGGAGTCGGTCAACCGTACTGGTCGACCGATGTGCACGAGACGTGCACAAAGGCCAGCCTACTTGGCCGGTCGACCGCGAGGTCGACCGACTGAAAGCACCCAACTCTCGGGTGCTGGCCGGTCGACCGGGCGGTCGACCGATGGATTGGCCCGGTCAACCGGGCGATCGACCGGAGGCTCAATGGTTAGAAAAATGACCGTTGTGCCGGTCGACCGGGCGGTCGACTGGATGGTCATTTTTAACCTTTCCAGACTGCCAACAGGCAAATTTTTTAGAGGCTATATATATGCCTTCTCTTGAGCTGATTTGAACAAGGTTTTAGAGAGAAATTTTTCCCATCTTTACAAGTGTTTTAGCAGCAAGATTTCAAAGAGTTTTGGGTTAAAAAGATTTATCTTTATTTGTTTTAAAGTGTTGGAAAATTCAAAGAAAAGAGAGTCTTGGGAATTGGTTTTGATCTTAATTTCAATATCTATTTGGAGATTTTTCCAAGTGTTTTTCTTTGTTCCAAACACTTTGTTTTCTCACAATTGAGTTATATTCTCTATCCTATCTATAGGATCTTTGTTTTGTGGGAAAATTGGTTTGTGGTTTGTTTAGACCACCAAGTGTTGTAATCCTCTTTACTTTGTGTTATCCCTCTTGTGTAGAGGTGATTGTGGAGGAGTTTGGGTTTGTTGATATCCCTCTAAGTGTAGAGGTGATTGTGATTGTTTGGCTTTGTGCCTATCCCTCTAAGTGTAGAGGTGATTGTTGTAGTTTTAACTTTGTGCCTTATCCCTCTAAGTGTATAGGTGATCTTTGTTTGGCTTAGTGTCTTATCCCTCTAGTGAGAGGTGAATGTTGTTGTGCCTAACCTCTTGTGTAGAGGTTGTGTTGGAGAGAGGAGTTGTGTACTTCTAGTTTGTATTTGCCAAATTCTCAGTAGAGGTTCCTTGTGTGGGAAGTCCTGTGTGGACATATAATTAAAATCCTTCTGTGTGAAGGCGGGGACGTAGAGCAGTGGCTCGAACCTCGAAACGTATCTCGGTGCTTGTGGTTGATCCACTATCTCTAACTCTCTCTCTTATACCTTGCATTGTTTCATATTGTTCATCTTATACATATATGCTTGGTATTGTTTGTGTGTGCCCATACTTGTGTTGAACCAAGAGAGCTTCAAATAGCACCTCAACTTTTATTTAGAGAAATTTAGAGGAGATAGTTTAGAGCCCGTCACCGAGAATTCGGCTACACTCTTTGGTTACACTTAGTGTGTTGCAATTAGTTTTTAATTCTGCATTATTTGTCATTAGATTAGCCATACACCTATTCCCCCCTCTAGGTGTATTTTCAAAATGTCTCCACAGTATTTAGCTGAGGATTGTGACCATGATCGTAGTCCTTACAAAAGTGCTCTATTTCTGAGTCCTTATTAGGATTGCGGCTATGATCACATCCTCACAAAATGCTCTATTTAAGAGTGTTTATTAGGACTATGACCACTATGACCATGATGGTTGCAGTCCTCACAAAAAATGTCGTGTTTCTAAATTTTTATTAGGTCTGCAATCATGATCACAATCCTCTTTATTAGGATTGCGATTATAATTACAATCCTAAAAAAAATGTCATGTTTTCAAGTCTTTATAGGACTGCAATCATGATCACAGTCTTTTTATTAGGACTTCGATCATGATCATGCGATCCTCAAAAAAATGCCTTATTTTTAGTCTTTTTTAGGACTGCGATCATGATCACGATCCTCACAAAAAGGCCTTATTGATCAGTCTATATTAGAACTGCAATCGCAATTCTCATTCAAAAACATAGTGTGGTTTTATTGAGGATTACAGCTAATCGCAATCCTCAATAAAATACATAATTGTGTCATTTTTAGGACTACAAATCTGGTCGCAGTCATGAGTAACACAACATGAATGTTTTCTTTTAAAAAATATGACCAAATTTCGGACCTCAAATAAACATGATAGAGCGCTTGCTGCTGTAAATCATTAAAATTCAATTTAACTGACTAAAAAAATCTAACAGTGGATCCACATAAGTAATTTAATAAAAAAGATGAAGATCGCAATGAAATCACAGATCTCCACAACAGACCACAAAAGAGAAAAATTAAAAAAAGAAAAATTTGAAAAATAATAATAAACTAGAGCTCGCCATATTAGAAAGATACAGAGATTTCTGCCATGTTGACAAAGATCGGGGGCGACATTGAGGGGAGAGCAATGTTGAGAGTGATGGAGAAGGTAAAAGAGAAAATGAAAATATATAAAGAAGTGGTGGTTCGGAGAAATCAATTTATGCTGAGTGAATCCGGTTGTAGTGAATAAAAATACGGTGTGAGTTTTTTTTTCCTAATTATGAAGGAAAGTATGTGATTATAGCAAATTTTTCATATATTTATATATGTATACACACACACACGCATATATATATTTATGGATGTTTATACATATATATACATCTACACACACATAGAGAGATATACTTGTGTCATTAAAGAAAGATTCGAGGTTGAATCCTTCCCACTCAAATACAATCCTACGACATCAGAATGCAAGATCCACTCTGTTGAAGTTGATCTACATTATTTCAAGTAACTAAAAATAAAACATCATATATTTTGAATACTTTTTTGCCCATCCATCAAGTAAGCGCAAAATAAATGACCGAAATAGTGAGTTGGTTAGTTTAACGATGTAGAATATTTGAAATCTAACAAAACTTGATGTGTGAGAGTTTTTATATGTTTACATCATGATGAAATAGTCTAATCAAGAATTTTTACGTCTAAAGATGTGGATCTAAGCAATATGCTATTTTTTGCTGTCCATTTTGCGCCTACTTGATGGATGGGCAAAAAATACATAATTTTTGATTTTTAGTTACTTGAAATAATGTAGATCAATTTCAACAGAATGGATATTGCATTCGGATATTGTAGGGTTGTATTTGAGTGGAAAAGATTCGGCCTCGAATCCTCCGGAATGACACAAGTCTATATATGTAATGGCGGCTACGGTTTTTCGAGAGGCGGCTGGATCTAGGTCTTCTCCTTCTGAGGGTGAATCAAATGCAGAGGATGAGGATCAGGAGAGGAACTCTAATAAACACACACACACACACACACACACACACACACACACAGACATATAGGGGTTTCTACACCTTAGCCGCTAGCTCTCAGCCGGCGGCGACGTGACACAATCTCTGCTATAGATCTGTGACAGAATGTAGGCGGCAACGAAGTCAAAAAATTCCTGCTAAAAGGGCCATCAATCATTTTACTATACCAGTTGACCAAAATACCCTCAGGTTAAAATATTACTTTTAACCTAATAAAAACTTATCCTACACAAATTTTTATGAGCAAAAAATTTGTGTTTTTCAGAGAAATTCCTGTTGAAGAAATTACCAAGCACAAAATTCTTTTATAATGAATGTGAGCAAATTCACAATATTTAAAAAAAATACTAATTTAGAGTAAAAAGCGATTTTAATCACAGTTTAATTGTAGAATGCAACTTTAAGCCCTTTTTAATTTGTTTGTTTAAAGAAAACTGCGATAAAAGTCGTAGATTTTGAAAATAATAATTTGAAATAAAAAAGTTTTAAAATATTACAAATTTTAGAATGCGACTATGAGTTTTTTACCTTTGTTTCTTTAAAGAAGATTGTGACTCAAAGTCATAATCCTTGAAATTAATAATTTTGAAAATAAGTTATTTATAAATATTTCAAGACATAGACCGCGACTTTGAGTTTTTTTTAATTTATTTGTTTTAAGAATACTGCGACCAAAATCGCTGCATTTCAAAATTAAGCTGTTTAGAATACTGCGATCTTGATCGCAGTCTTGTATAACTTTTTTTAAATGAGACCAAAGTCTCAGTTTTTAAAAATAAGTTGTTTAAAATACGCGACCTTGATATTAGTCTGGTATAACTTCTTATTTACTGGTAATAAGAACTGCAATCATGGTCACCGTTAATTATAAATGATATATTGTTATAGATAAGATAAAATACTGGTAGTCAAATTTTACTAAGAAATGCAATTTAAATGAACTGCGACTATGGTCACAATATGAACTCAGAAATGATTAATTCTCATTACACATATGAACATCGATCAAGTTCGCAGTGCAAGAAAATACATAAAACTTGCTAACGTTAAGTAATGCGACCTCAGTCGCAGTCCTTAATCACAATCCGCATATTACAAAATTTTTTTCGTTTATAAAATGTGACAAAGGTCTCAATACTAACAACACTCAATACTAACAAAGTAAATTAGCGCTACGTCCGTGATATCAGTCCTCGTATAAAGTTATAAAATATTATATTATGATTGCGACCTAGCCACAATCATTAATATTCTATCTACAGTGATACAACGAGCGTCTCAAAAAATACCAGTAAAAGTAATCTAGTAAAAAGAAAAAGGTGCACCATACGAAAATTAAAATCTGGAAAGAAACATTCTATAAAAAGCTAATTGTAATTCACATCATAAGTTTCTGAAAAAGTCACTCTAGGGTTCTCTGGCCATAACCGCGTCAATTAGATATTTAATTACTTTTTATCTCTTTTTCGAATACTCAACTGTCACTTCTAATACTTTTTATCACTATAAACATCATTTCAGACTATTGGCCTTTTTTAATGTCTGTAAGTAATATATATTAAAGATCCGACTTCTAAAAAAATATTTGTTTCTCTTTTACTTCAATTTGATTTCTAAACTTTCTCAAGCAATTTATCCTTGAATCATGTCTTTCCAATCTTTTTCCTCTGAACAATCTGATTTAAACTTCAATCATTCTCCTACCAGTCCTTTTTCTCCAGGGGATTTCAGTGAATCTGAAAGCAGTTTGGACTCTCTTCTTTTGACTATCTCCTTGCGTCAAGTAATGCTGCTTCTGATTCTACTCTTCATGAGGAGGCTCAAATTTTTTGGGGCATGGGGGAGCTTATTCTTATGCCACTTGATGAAGACATACTTGATAAGAGCATATCCTCTTATATTGAAGACATGCTTTCTTCAAGTGTGTCCTCTGAAGGTTTTTCTCTATATAGATCAGAAAAAAAATTTGTTACAAATGACCCATTTTAAGAGTTTATCGACGAATCAAAGTACTCTCCAAAAGAGGAAAGCGAGGAGGTCGACGGGGAGAAAAGAGAAAAGCGAGGAGGAAGAGGAAAACAAGGGGAATGAAGAAGACAATTTTGATTATGATGGTGATAACGAGGACTATAATTTTCTTTTTTAATAATCACTTTTGTTTGTCTACTTTCATAGAGCTTTATAATGCTCATTTTTGTAAAGGTCTATTTCTGACTATATAATATGTTATATATAAAATTTTTTTTTTTTTGAAATATTCATCAATTACATGTACAACTATGTATCTGTCATGCTTTTTTATTGAGCAATGTTCACAAAAACTTTGAAAAAAGATGATTTTACAAAGACCGCGATCACGATCGCAGACCTTATATAAACGTTGTAAAATTTATGTAATAATTATAGCGAATACTTCTACAACACCATCCAACTTGGAAAGATGATTTTATAAAGACTGCGACTATGATCACATTCCTCATATATACGTTGTATAATTTATGTAATAATTTGATGATAAATATATTCATGTACTACAAATATTGGCAGTCATAATGTACTATAAACTGTTGGCCTAAGGTCACAATCAACTGGTTTTTGAGTTTTGATGATTACAAAACATATATAGTTATTTGTACTAATCATTTTTAGTGTTTAAGTGTGTTTCAGGGTTCTAAGGATTCATGGTGTGCTCATCCCTAAAGGAAGATCGTTTTGACTCAAGTTGGTTCATTTCGGGTTCAAGATACAAGATTTTCAAGATCACATATGGAGGAGCCCACTTGAAGACTTTGTAATCACCTAGAACCTATGTAAGACTTAGTTTGTTAAAGAATGAGGCTGTGTTAAATTGGCTCAAGCAAACACACACATTTTTCCAAAATACGGTTTTTTATTTTTGGTTTTTGATTTAAGTTCATGCTTTGATTTCTATACATGACTAAAATTTTATAAATTTTGTATCTTGTTTACATCATGTATACCTACCTTTTCAGCATGATACTTAGTCATATTTCCTTACAAAATTAATTTGAAAATTTTCCGAAGTTCAGGAAAAATCCTATAAAAATTCTATTTCAGGCCTGTCGGTCGACCGGGCCGGTCGACTGGTCTATTCCAGGCCTGGCCGGTCGACCGGGCCGGTCGACCGAGCCTTGAGACCAGGGCGTGTATGTTTTATGCACATCTGTCGGTCGACCGACCGGAACCACTTTGCTCTCTGTTTCTTGTCGGTCGACCGATTGGTCGACCGAAAGTTCTAAACAAAATTTTTCTTTGGCTTCCGGTCGACCGACCGGTCGACCGAGTCCAACGGTTAGTTTGCCAATTGGACTGCCGGTCGACCGGCCCGGTCGACCGACAGCCGCCTGCAGCCCCCAACGGCTAGTTTTCAGAGATTCTCTCTTGGGATTTGTTGGAGATTTTGTGTCAGCTATTTCTGAAATTTTGGCAGCTATTTTCTGACCTAATAACCTAGTTCTAATCATGTTTTGATCTCCTCTAATCCCTATAAATAGAGGGGATTGGTCACTTGCAAATTACAAGAGATATACCTATTGTTTTCAAGTTTCAAAAGAAAGAAAAAGTGTTTCAAAGCATTCAATTCTCTAGTGCATTCTTGGCTACTTATTTTTAGTTATTTTTCAAGCAATTTTCTTCACAACTGAGTTTGTTTTTCTCACTACACTTCTTGAGCCAAAATATCCTCCTCATTCTATAAGGAAGTTGTAAAGAGAAGTTTGTGATCCCTTGGTGATCACGTGGTACTTGTTCCTTCTTGTGTTGAGATCCCTCTTCTGTAGAGGATTGTTATTGGTGGAGTTCGGTACTCCGGTCTTCGGTAGACCTTGTAATCGTTCCTCGTGGATATAGTGGAAACCCTTCAAGGTGGTGAAGGCGGGGACGTAGAGCGGTGGCTCGAACCTCGAAACAAACCCTTTGTGTTTGCGATTGATTTCTATTCTTTGCTATCCTTTATTGCTCTTCATTTCTAGCTTGTGATATTGCACTTTATTTCTAACTTGTGATGTATCTTGTGTGCACTTCATCATTGCATTCATTTCATTCCTTGCTAAATTGTCGATCAATACTCATACAACAAGATTGCAATACGCACCTCAAACTCTTATCTAGAGGAATCACGAGGAAGGAGTTCAGAGCCCTTCACCGGGTATTCGGCTTCTAGTCTTGTTTTGGGTGATCGTTGCATCATCTATTCATACTTGTTTAAAAAGATTATTAGATTAGCATTACACCTATTCACCCCCCTCTAAGTATTTTTCAATTGGTATCAGAGCTTTAGTCTCTAGGCTCTTGGCTTAACAACCTTAGAGAGATCCTTATTGCTAATCTTAATATTCATTTTTCAGACTCATGCATTTAGTAAAAATGGCCGAAGGAATTAAGACCCCACCAAAATTTGATGGCCTTAACTTTCCCATATGGAAGGTTAAGATGACCGTATTTTGCAATCCCTAGGAAGCCAGGTTGCAAAGGCGGTGACCAAACCATTTAGTGTACCCACCGGTGATGAGGACACTTGGTCCGATATTGAGACTAAAGAATTTGATGCTAATGCTAGGTCACACTATGCATTGCTTCAAGCACTTAATGATGATGATATCTCTAGAGTTATTCATTGCAAATCCGCTCATGAGATTTGGACTCACTTGCTTGTCACTCATGAGGGGACTTCACAAGTTAAGAGGGCAAAAATAGACCTTCTTCGTTCCCAATATGAAAATTTTTCTATGCAAGAGAATGAAACCATAGATGATATGGTTACAAAATTTACAAAGATTACTAATGGACTTTCTTCTCTAGGTGACGTCATCGACAACGACCAAAGAGTAAGGAAGATCATCCAGGCTCTCCCTCCATCTTGGGAAGTCAAAGCCACTACCTTGAAGGAACTTAATGACAAGGAAGAGATGGAGCTAGTAGGTCTCATTGGGAACCTCAAGACCCATGAGATGGAAAGAAAAGCAAGAGAAGAAATGGCTCCCTCCAAGAAGAAAACTATTGCCTTCAAGAGTCATTCCACATACTCCGACGAAGACGATGAAGAAGAAGATGATGAAGAGCTTTCACTTCTTGTAAAGAACGTTCGGAGAATGTATAACAAGGCAAAGTTTCAAAATAAGAGGAGATGGCAAGGCAAAGAAGAGAAGAAAATTATTTGCTTCAATTGCCAAAAGCCGGGTCATATTGTTGCGGAATGCCCGAATAAAGTCAAGCCCTCCACCTCAAAGAAGCCATATAAAAAGAAAGCATTAAAGGTTACTTGGGATTCCGAGAGTGAATCCGAGGAGGAAGTCGACACCGCCAACATGTGCTTCATGGCAAATGAAAGCACAAGCAAAATAACTCCCAATACTCCTTTTGATTGTGAGCTTTCCATGGATGAACTAGGAGAAGCATTTGAAGAACTCTCACATAATTTTGATTTTCTTAAAAAGAAATATTTGAAAATGAAAAAGGAAAATGAATCTTTAAATCACCAAGTTTTCAATCTTACTAAAGAAAATGATGAATTACTTTCCACACTTGTTTCTACACAAAAAGACTTTGATAACTATAAAGTTTCTTGCAAAGGTAAATTTTCACAAGTTGATGAAAAAGAAATTTCCATGCTAAAAGAGAAAATTGATTCATTAGGAATAGTTTTGAAAAAATGTGAATTTGATAAGAATAGACTAGAAGCTATGTTTCCTAAGAAACAAGTCCCTAAGAAACATTCACATGCTATTCATACTCATGTTCATAAATCACAACCTTTACATCATGTCAAACACCCCAAAATGCTCACACTCCACGCACACATCATGCATTCATGTATGGTAAATTATTTTCATGCACATATTGTGGCCGTAAAGGTCATTTAGTTAAGTTTTGCTATGATAGACTTAATGCATCGCATAATAATATTTGAGTTCGGAATACTAACTTTCAAGGACCCAAGAAAATTTGGGTACCAAAGTCAACGAATTTGTTAAATGATGTAGGTACCTTCCAAGGCCCAACGACGTAAAGGATTGTGGTATCTTGATAGTGGTTGCTCAAGGCACATGACTTGGGATATCAACAACTTTGCAACCCTATCAAGATACCATGAAGGTGGCACCGTCACCTTCGGAGATGATGCCAAAGGAAAAATTATCGGGATTGGTAATGTTAAACTTGGTACATCCCCTTTAATAGAAAATGTTATTTTCGTTGATGGCCTCAAGCATAACCTCTTGAGTGTTAGTCAACTTTGTGACAAAGGTTTTAATGTTGTTTTTGATAATTTAGCTTGTAGAGTTATTGATAGACAATCTAACACATGTATATTTTCCGGTTTTCGTGAAAGCAATGTATACATGATTGACATGTCTAATATGTTATGCAATGCTACATGTTTGAAAGCCCTCGATGATGACTCTTAGTTGTGGCATAGAAGATTAGGCCACATTTCTTTTGACCATCTATCTAGATTAAACAACAAGAAAATGGTGAAAGGTATTCCTTGCTTGAACTTTGAAAAGGACCGCGTTTACGACGCGTGTCAACTTGGGAAACAAACCAAGTCCTCTTTCAAGTCAATCAAGGATATCATGACATCATGTCCCTTGGAGTTGATCCATATGGATTTGTTTGGTCCTACTCAAATCAAAATCTAAGTGAGAAACGGTTTGCTTTTGTTTTAGTTGATGATTTCTCGCGTTTTACATGGGTTATCTTTTTAGAGCACAAAAATCAAGCCTTTTCATATTTTCAAGCCTTTAAGAAAAGAGTTGAAAAGGAAAAAGATTCTTCTATTTTAAGAATAAGAAGTGATAGAGGTGGTAAATTCAATAACCTACCCTTTACCACTTTGTGTGAAGAACATGGAATTAAGCATGAACTATCTTGTCCTAAAACTCCACAACAAAATGGAGTCGTTGAGAGGAAAAGTCGGACATTACAAGAGATGGCTAGGACAATGATAAATGAATATGGTCTCCCTCATTATCTATGGGCCGAGGCCGTTAACACATCTTGCTATATATCAAATCGAGTTTTCTTATGCAAAAATACTTCAAAAACATCTTTTGAGATCTATTTTTCGAGAAAGCCAAATGTTTCATATTTTAAGGTTTTTGGTTGTAAGTGTTTTGTTTTGAACACTAAAGATAATTTAGGAAAATTTGATGCAATGTCTTATGAAGCAATTTTTGTTGGATATTCTAATACTAGTAAAGCTTATAGAGTCTTTAATAAGTCATCTTTGACTATTAAAGAATCTATACATGTAAAGTTTGAGGAATCTAATGTGTTTGTTAAGAATGTTGTAGAAATAGATTCCCTAAATGAAGACATGGAGAGAGCTACTTTGAAGGACTCACCTACTATTGAAGACATGCCAAAGGATGATGGAGGAAATGAAGTTCAAGAAAATGAGGCTCAAGGAAATGAAAATCAAGAAGTTGAAGTGGAGCCTACTCAACCTCTTCCAAAAGATTGGAGATACAATCCACATCATCCCAAGGATCTTATTATAGGTGAAGTATCTAAAGGGATAACTACTCGTTCTAAACTTCATGACTTTTGTGGACACTATGCTTTTATCTCTCACTTTGAACCCAAGAACATCCTCGAAGCCGAGGCCGACTCATATTGGTTGCTAGCCATGCAAGAGGAGCTCAATCAATTCGAGCGCAATCAAGTTTGGCATCTTGTTCCTAGGCCCCACGATAGACCAACAATTGGTACTAAGTGGATCTTTAAGAACAAGTTGGATGAGTCGGGAAATGTTATTAGGAATAAAGCTAGGTTAGTTGCTCAAGGTTACACTCAAGTCGAAGGTATCGATTTTGAGGAAACTTTTGCACCCGTAGCACGGCTTGAAGCCATACGGATGACACTTGCATTTGCTTCTTATAAAGATTTTAAACTTTTTCAAATGGATGTAAAAAGTGCTTTCTTAAATGGATTTATTGAAGAGGAGGTGTATGTTAAACAACCCCCGGGTTTGTTGATCCTACACATCCCGATTTTGTTTTCAAACTTGACAAAGCTCTTTATGGTTTAAAACAAGCCCCTAGGGCTTGGTATGAAAGACTTTCTTCTTTTCTAATTTCTAATGATTTTAAGAAAGGAAAAATAGATACTACTTTGTTTACAAAACATGTTGAAAATGATATTCTTATTGTTCAAATTTACGTGGATGATATCATATTTGGTTCTACTAATGAAAATCTTTGCCAAGCTTTTGAATCATGCATGAAGGAAGAATTCGAGATGTCTATGATGGGTGAGCTTAACTACTTCCTTGGATTCAAATCAAGCAAAGGAAAGATGGGATCTTCATCAATCAAGCCAAGTACACAAAGGAACTTATCAAGAGATTTGGGCTTGAAGGGGAAAAACAAGCAAAACTCTCATGTCAACTACTACAAAGCTTGACAAGGATGAACAAGGTACATGTGTAGATATTAAGCTTTATCGTAGCATGATTGGTAGCTTGTTGTATTTGATGGCTAGTAGGCTGGATATTATGTTTTGTGTATGTCTTTGTGCTCGATTTCAATCGTGTCCTAAAGAGTCCCATTTGGTTGCGGTAAAACGCATTATTAGATACCTTAAGGGCACAATTGAAATGGGTTTGTGGTATCCGAAGACCGGACAATTTTCCATGACGAGTTTTTCGGATGCCGACTATGCGGGTTGTAGAGTGGATAGGAAGAGTACAAGTGGAACATGTCAATTTCTTGGTAATTGTCTTGTTTCTTGGTCTTCCAAAAAGCAAAATTCGGTAGCCCTCTCAACCGCCGAGGCGGAGTATGTTGCTGCCGGAGCTTGTTGTGCACAAGTTCTTTGGATGAAACATACTCTCCTTGACTATGATTTGCATTTTGACCATATTAAAATATTTTGTGATAATACTAGTACTATTCATATGACTAAAAATGCAAATCAACATAGTAAAACTAAGCACATTGACATTCGGTATCACTTTCTTAGAGATCATTATGAGAAAGGTGATATTGATATTGATTATGTTTCTACCGATTTTCAACTTGCCGATATTTTTACAAAATCACTAGACTATGCTAGATTTTCTTTTATTTGTGGTGAATTAAATGTTTGTGTTATGGATTCATGAAGAAAATTTTTTTAAACTATGTTTACCCTTTTTGATGTATGACAAAAAGGGGGAGAAAAAGTTAGTTATTTTTGAGTTTGAAGTTATGCATTTTGAGTTTTAATAACTTTGGAGGCATTTTGAGTTTTAATAACTTTGGAGTTATGCATTTTGAGTTTTAATAACTTTGGAGTTATGCATTTTGACTTTTAAGTAATAACAAGTTAGTTTAGACTTTTGAGTTTTTGACTTTTGAGTAATAACAAGTTGGTTTTTGAGTTAAGATTTTGAGCAATGTGTTTTGTATTCCTATATCTCTTCTTTTATGCCAAAATTCTTTGTTTCTATCTATTATGTATACAGCCATTCATTTATACATATAGCTATTCATTTATACATAGCATGATTTGAGGGGGAGCTTCCAAGCTCTTTCTCCCATATTTTTTAAAATAACTAGTATGTTTTGTCATCATCAAAAAGGGGGAGATTGTTGGCCCAAGGTTACAATCAACCGGTTTTTGAGTTTTGATGATTACAAAACATATATAGTTATTTGTACTAATCATTTTTAGTGTTTAAGTGTGTTTCAGGGTTCTAAGGTTCATGGTGTGCTCTTCCCTAAAGGAAGATCGTTTTGACTCAAGTTGGTTCATTTCGGGTTCAAGATACAAGATTTTCAAGATCACATATGGAGGAGCCCACTTGAAGACTTTGTAGTCACCTAGAACCTATGTAAGACTTAGTTTGTTAAAGAATGAGGCTGTGTTAAATTGGCTCAAGCAAACACACACATTTTCCAAAATATGGTTTTTTTATTTTTGGTTTTTGATTTAAGTTCATGCTTTGATTTCTATACATGACTAAATTTTTTATAAATTTTATATCTTATTTACATCATGTATACCTACCTTTTCAGCATGATACTTAGTCATATTTCCTTACAAAATTAATTTGAAATTTTTTCAAAGTTCAGGAAAAATCCTATAAAAATTCTGTTTCAGCCTGTCGGTCGACCGGGCCGGTCGACCGGTCTATTCCAGGCCAGGCCGGTGACCGGGCCGGTCGACCGAGCCTTGAGACCAGGGCGTGTATATTTTTGTGCACGTTTGTCAGTCGACCGACAGGTCGACCGACTGGAACCACTTTGCTCTCTGTTTCTTGTCGGTCGACCGATCGGTCAACCGACAGTTCTAAACAAAATTTTTCGTTGGCTTCCGGTCGACCGACCGGTCGACCGAGTCCAACGGCTAGTTTGCCAATTGGACTGCCGGTCGACCGGCCCGGTCGACCGACAGCCGCCTGCAGCCCCCTAATGACTAGTTTTCAGAGATTCTCTCTTGGGATTTGTTGGAGATTTTGGTGTCAGCTATTTCTGAAATTTTGGCAGCTATTTTCTGACCTAATAACCTAGTTCTAATCATGTTTTGATATCCTCTAATCCCTATGAATAGAGGGGATTGGTCACTTGCAAATTACAAGAGATATACCTATTGTTTTCAAGTTTCAAAAGAAAGAAAAAGTGTTTCAAAGCATTCAATTCTCTAGTGCATTCTTGGCTACTTATTTTCAGTTGTTTTTCAAGCAATTTTTCTTCACAACTGAGTTTGTTTTCTCACTACACTTCTTGTGCCAAAATATCCTCCTCATTCTACAAGGAAGTTGTAAAGAGAAGTTTGTGATCCCTTGGTGATCACTTGGTACTTGTTCCTTCTTGTGTTGAGATCCCTCTTCGGTAGAGGATTGTAATTGGTGGAGTTCAGTACTCCGGTCTTCGGTAGACCTTGTAATCGTTCCTCGGTGGATATAGTGGAAACCCTTCACGGTGGTGAAGGCGGGGACATAGAGCGGTGGCTCGAACCTCGAAGCAAACCCTTTGTGTCTGCGATTGATTTCTATTCCTTGCTATCCTTTATTGCTCTTCATTTCTAGCTTGTGATATTGCACTTTATTTCTAACTTGTGATATATCTTGTGTGCACTTCATCATTGCATTCATTTCATTCCTTGCTAAATTGTCGATCAATACTCATACAACAAGATTGCAATACGCACCTCAAACTCTTATCTAGAGGAATCACGAGGAAGGAGTTCAGAGCCCTTCACCGGGTATTCGGCTTCTAGTCTTGTTTTGGGTGATCGTTGCATCATCTATTCATACTTGTTTAAAAAGATTATTAGATTAGCATTAACACCTATTCACCCCCCTCTAGGTGTTTTCATAAACTTATGCCATTTTTAACTGAACTGTGACTGTGATCGCATTATGTACTCAGAATACTTAGTTCTCATTGTACATCAGAACTACGGTCAAGATCACAGTACAAATAGATTCATATATTACCAAACTAGATTAGAACTGTGACCATGATCACAATCCTCATATAACACAACTTTCAATTCTATATTATGATTGTGACCCTAGTCGTAGTCATTAAAATGCTGTCTACCCTGATACTGTGACCTTGATCGTAGTTCTTACTAAACAATAGTAAAATTCGTAAGGATAAAGTAAAGTGATGCTACTATAGATGATGTGTGTAATAGAAATACAAATTCTTATTGTATTAAAACTGCGACAACAGCCGCAATGAAGAATAACTTCATGAAATATTAAGTAAATTGCGACTCTGGTCGCAATTTTGTAAGATCCTTTCTATATTTATACTGCGACCTTGATCGTATTCCTCACAAAAATGATAAAAATCAGTAGAGAAAGTTCTGTGAAAAGAAATAATTTGTATCACATTTAAGCAATATATGTCATGTATATGAATTACATATGATACAATTCATTTCAAAATATTCTTAGTAAAATGAACTCCGGCTTCCTTCTCAGTTGCTATAGTCTGATACTATTTCCTCTGCGAATAAAAATAAACAATTCTTGTGATAATAAAAAAATGCATAAAAATAAAAAATAATGTAAATGACTGTTACAAAAAAAAAAACACAATATTAATATAACAAGGGACTGCGACTAAGGTCACATGCCTAATATAATTGAAGATTGCGACTAAGGTCGCAGTTTATAACAATTGAGAATTTGTTTTACTAAAAACTGCGAGCTTAGTCACATTCCTAAAAAACATAATATCGGCATATAAAAAAGTAATAAACAAGTATTCAAATTACTTTATGTGCATGATTAAGATCACGTTATCACTACAGAAAAGTTAAAAATTATTGATAAGGCTGCGATCAAGGTCGCATTTTTCATATCAACCTTGTGTTTGTGATTGCAGGTCGCAGTCTCAACATGGATATAATAATTTTTTTCTGTGAGGATTGCATCAACAATGACATAAATAATATGTAAATCTAAAAAAATATCAACTTCAATATTCAAAGTTCTATCTCTTGCCGCGTTTATTTCGTTCGCTGATGAAATTGCACTTGAAAATACCTGATTCATATTCAGTTAGGGAGAAAGAGTGTAGGGCCGATAGTGAGATGGGGTGGCGGGAGATAAATTATGGTTAGGACTTGACATCAAAAAGGACAGGCTGAGAGAGATTTGATACATGGAGATACAGATTGAGATGGAGAGATGGATAGAGATCTAATAGATGAAATTTGCGTATGTGAACTCGAAACTAAGATCTGATCCCAATTTTCTAGGATCAGTCTGTCTGCGAAATTGAAATCCAGACCTGAACGCGCACGAGAGACAAAGAGAATAATGAGAGAGAAAAATAATAATAGAGAATATAAACCTCATCCCAAGAAAAACTGTCATTTTGGAACAACAGGGTCTTTTAGTAATTTTAGTTTTTTTAAAAGCGGGATAAGATTACCCAGTTCTGTGGCACATACTGCGCCACGTAAATGCCAGCTGAGAGACTCTCTCAGCTGCGAGTTGATATACATTTTTCTGATATATATATATATATATATATATATATTTATATATATAGGGATTACTATACCTCAGCCGACGGCTGAGAGAGTTTGTCAGCTGGCGGTGACGTGGCTGAATATATGCGACATATCGGCCGCAGAGTGTAGGCGCCAAAAAAATCAAAAAAATCCCGCCTAAACAATCGTGAATCAAATTAACAAAAATACCCCTTTTTTATTTCTAAACTAGCATAAAATCATCCACAAACAAAATTACCTTAAAAATTTTCAGTTGAATATATCTACAGTTATAAAATTCGTAATTCTACTACATCGAAAATATAATAGAAAAAATATTTGAATCAACATAATGTAAAATAAGCAGAAGCATTGAAAAGTAAAAAAACATGCCATAGTCGCAGACTTAATACAATATAACTTTCAATTTTATATGACGACTGCGACACTAGTCACAGTCATAGTATAACAAAACTTTTTTATATCACGTCTGCGACCCTAGTCGCATTCCTGTTTTATATCACGTCTGCGACCCTAGTCGCATTCCTTTTTTAAATCACGTCTGCGACTCTAGTCGCATTCCTTTTTATATCACGTCTGCGACCCTAGTCGCATTCCTTTTTTATATCACGTCTGCGATCGTAGTCGCATTCCTTATTCGCATAAAAATAACAGACGAAACATGCTATCGTACAGCACTGCGACCTCCTTCAGCACTGCGACTAAAGTCGCAATTTTTTTTTCGCATGCCTTATGAAAAAGATTTTTATAATTTTACAAAGTAGATTAGCCATGAGATCCTGAGATCAGTTCGCGTATATCACATCTTATAAAAATACTATATTAATTACACTGAATTAAATGAAGTAATTAATATTCTATCTACCGTGATACAACAACAAGTCTAGAAAAAAGAGATACATTAATGTTAATCTCGATAAAGGAAAGATGTGCACCATACGTAATCTAAAGATATAGGCAAAACATTCTATAAAAAGTTAAATTGTACTTCACGTAATAAACCTCTGAAAAAAGGAACTCTTCGGATTCTCCCGGCATAACTCTTCAATTAAATATTTAATTTTTTTACCACTTCTTACCATACTCAACCGTCACCTGTAACAATTATTATTACTATTCATGTTCTTTCACATTATTGACCTTTATATAGTGCTTGTAACTAATATATTATCTCATACCTAAAAACTATATTATTACTCTTCCTTTTCAATTTGATTTCAAAAACTTCCAGAAAACAATTCATTCTTGAATCATGTCTTCCCCATCTTCTTCCTCTGAACACTTAGATTTCAACTTCAATCATTCCCCCACCGGTCCTTTTTCTTCAGGGTATTCTAGTGAATCTGATACCAGTCTGGACTTCACTCCTTTTGACTATCTCACTACATCAAATAATATATTAACTGATCCTCCTATTCATGAGGATGATGAAGTTGTCATGTGGGTTAGTGAGGAGGACATTATTTCTCTGCCAATTGACGGAGACATGCTTGATGAAAGCATGTCCTCTGATGCTATAGGCTCGCTTTCTCGCAACGGATCGGACGAAGAGCTTGATAGAGACGATCCATTCTGGGAGTTTATCGATGAACCAAAAAAACCTCAAAAACAGGAAGATGATAAGGAAATAAGTGATGAACAGGAAGACCAGGAGAATGAAGACGACGAATCTGCTTATGATGGTGATGATGACGAGGATTAGGATTTCCTGATCTTCTGATATTCAACGTTATTTTATTTTCTTTTAAAAGCTTTTAATGCTCTTTTTTTGTAAGGTCTCTTTCTCACCATATTATGTTATAAATAAAATTTACTTCTATCTGTAAAATAATCTTTCATATTTTCAAAATACATATAAAGTATACCGTATAGGTATTAATTCTGCATCTTATTGCGATAATGGTCGCAGTATTCATATAATAATTACATATGAAACTGCGACGACGGTCGCTGTCTAGCCATAAACAGTTTGATCATTAACTATATAAACAAATAATACTGTATCATCATCGCAATCCTCTCAAATCAGTATATTTCACTGTATATTTCACCGTATATCAAAAATTAGAATATTGCGACTGCTGTTCTTAAACACTGCGACCATAGTCGCAGTCGTACTTCGCATGCAATAAGTGAAAAAAAATTCGTAGTTTACATTTAACTTAGCAATAAGCAAAACATATAAAAACCATATGTAAACTGCGACTATAGAATCAGTCCCTAGTCACCGTTATTACATTTAACTTAGCAAACAAATCATCCAAAAAAATGCTGTCGTGAGTACTGCGACCATAGTCGCAGTTCTTAATCGCATGCTATATGTAAAAAACCAATTAATAGTTCATAGGCGGATCAGACAACAGTCACAATGAAGAACAAAAATATATAAAATAATACGTAAACTGCGATTATACTATCAGTTATTAGTCACCGTTATTACATTTAACCAAACAAAAAAAAACGTCAATGACTTGCTCTCGTTAAGCAATGCGATCATAGTCGCAGTCCTGTCCGAATTCAATATGTAAAAAAAATAATAATTTATAAATTACATGTGAAAAAAATAAACTGCAACTATATTAAAAATCATTAAATTTCAAATCAGATAACAAAAATAATAAATAAAGAAGCATTCAAATTAGTTTCGTGATTTGATAAAAAAATATAGGCAGTTTGGCCGCAGTTATAAAAGATAATTGTGACAAAATTGAATTACGTCAGAAAATATAAAAATATAATAAACTATACAGAACCACTGTCTTTTACCGCAGGGGTATTTAGTAATTTCAACTGTTTCAATAGGCGGGGCGTCCTTTCTAGTGTGGCTAATAATGTGCCACGTGACTGCAGGCTGAGAGGGTCTCTCAGCCGTCGGCTGATATACATTTTTCTCATATATATATATATATATGTGTGTATATATATATATATATGTATATATATATATATATATGTATATATATATATATATGTGTGTTATATATATATATATATATATATATATATATATATATATATATATATATATATATATATATATAAAATGGTGGCTAGGGTTTCTCGAGAGGCGGCTGGATCTAGGTCTTCTCCACCGGAGGATGAATCAAATGCAGAGGATGAGGATCGGGATAAGGAGAGGAACTCCAAGGCTGATGAAGAAGGATGGACCATGGTTCGTGCTCGTTTACATTACCCATCCAAGAAAGAACATGTGGCTGCGCACAACAACATGCACAAACAGTACCATGCACAGAAATGCTTCATATCCTGGTGTTTGCATGAACAGTGGAAATCCAAGTGGAGGACTTGGGGGGGGGGGTGCAAGGCCATCTGGGGATACATCCGATGTTCAGAGGAGAAATCAATGGAGATTTGCCTCAGGTACTACTACAACAACGGGGAAAGATACATGTTCTATGGGAAGAAAACTGGATGAAGCAAGTTAAAATACATTCAACCTTGTTTTCTCCTGATGGTGTTCTATATGCCAAAATTGATAAATCTGAGATTGATGAGAATTTAATTAGATGGGAAAATTCTTTAGTTGGATATGTATTGGGTGATAAACCCTATGTTGGAAAGAGAGAGATTATTGCCAAGGAAGTTGACATGAATTGCTGAGGGGTTGTCGAGGTGATTGCCAAGGAAGTCGACGACGAAAGGCGAAGGAAACAGCAGCAGAAAATAACAAAACAACAGGCAGAAAATAACACAACAACAGCAGAACAGGTTTGCGGTTGATCGGCCCGGTCGACCGCCCGCACAAGCAGAAGATCGGTCGACCGGCGCGGTCGACCGATGTGCACAACGTGCACAGGGAAAGAGCTCGATCGACTGCCCGGTCGACCGACTGAAAGCACCCAACTCTCTGTTGGGCACCCAGTCGACCGTCCGGTCGACCGGAGGAAGGGCCCGGTCGACCGACAGTCGGGTGCGGGTAATTTCTGCTGATTCAGAAATCTGTTATATTTAAGGGCTGTTGTTGGTTTCTAGGTTTGTATCTTGTAGAAGATCCTTGAGAAGGAAAAGGCTGGAGCTCTCTTGCATTCAAAGAGGCTGCTAGCCATTGTAATCTTCTTCAATAGCAATTAATCTCTCTTCTGATTGCCCCGAGGACGTAGGCGTTGAGGCCAAACCTCGTTAAAGTTGTTGTTTGCATTTTGTGCTTTCTTCTGGTCGTTGTTTTGTACTGTTGGGATTATTCTCTGTGCTTGGGAGATTTGTGAGATCCTCTTGGGGTTGTTGTCACCCGGCACAACAAGTGGTATCAGAGCTTCCAGGTTTCGCTTGGGATTTCTGGAGATTCGGAGAGTTCTAGATCTGATTCGATGGAGATCGTGTGTCGATCTCAGATCAGAGGTATTGGTGTTCGTGGGATCGTGTGTCGATCTCAGGAGGACGCAAGGAGGGCTCGTGGAATCTGTGGTGAAGTAGATCCGGAGAGAAACTCGATCTAGGGTTTCAAGGGAAAGGTAAAAATCTAATTTTTATCTGAAGTATAGATCTATTTCCAGTTAGTTATTCTTCCGCATAGATAGAGGATCAGAAATCTCAATGGCAGAGGAAAGTACTTCGGTTAAGACCATGCATCCTCATCCGAGGATCGACGTGGTGAAGTTCAATGGTACAAATAACTTCGGGATGTGGAGATGTGAGGTTATGGATGCGCTGAATGCATCGAACCTCGAGGACACTCTCCTATTGGAGAAGAAGAGGAACACGACCACTGATGAAGAGTGGGCAAAGATGAACAGGTCGGCATGTGGATTGATACGTTCATGTTTGTCGCAAGACATAAAATACCTTGCACAACATGAGACGTCAGCGAAGAAACTGTGAGAAACCCTTGCGAAGAAATACCTGACTAAGAGTGTTGAGTCCAGGTTGCAGCTTAAGAGTAAGCTGTATCAGTTTCGGATGAAGAAGGGGAGCACAGTGAATGAGCACATCAACCGATACACGAAGCTTCTTATAGACTTGGTAAGCGTGGATGTCACGATAGAAGAGGAAGATAAGGCGATCATCTTTCTGAACTCACTCCCGGCAGAGGAGTATGAGACATTCACTCTGACCTTCATCAATGGAAGGCAGACCTTGGATTATGATGAGGTGTCATCTGCACTGACTAGTTATGAGACGAGGAAGAAGGAGAGACATCCTTCTAGGTCAAGCTCATCGGCAGAGGCACTGGAAGTAAGAGGCAGAAGTTCATCAAGGAAGGGCAAGGAGGTTAGAGGAAGATCTAAGTCCAGGCCGGGTTTCAGAAATCTGAAAAGGAATCAGTGTGCCTTGTGCAAGGAACTAGGACACTGGATAGCAGAATGTCCGAAGGTCAAAGGTAAGAAGGTGGAGTCAAAGACCGAGGCGAATCTCACACAGGCGGATGGATCGGATGATGACTTTTCAGTGTTCTCTCTCTCAGTTACTACCCCTACTATTAGTAACTCAGATAGTGCTGAGTGGATCTTGGATAGCGGAGCCACCTATCATGTGTGCCCGAACAGGGCCTGGTTCTCTAGCTTTAAAAAGCTGGATGGATGTTACACGGTCATGGGGGATGACCATCCGTGTAATATAGAAGGGATGGGTACAGTTCGCATCAAGATGGATGATGGGATAGTTCGAGAGTTGAAGGAGGTGAGGTATGTACCTCATCTCAAAAGGAATCTTATCTCAGTTGGCACTTTGGAAGCATCGGGCATGGTGATATCTGTTGGAGATTGCGATCTCAGGATGATCAAGGACTCGATGGTGGTGATGAAGGGCGTCCGCCAAGGTAACCTCTACTACTTGAAGGGTAGTACGATTACAGATCAGGTAGAGACTTCTAGTTCTTCAGATGTTGGTGGCCCGGATGTCTGGCAAGGAAAGTCGGACAGGAAGAAGAAGAATCTTTGCGAGCTCCAGCAAAGAAGGAAATGGAAGGTGCTGCTACCTGCAAGTCGGAAAGTGGACACAGCGTTCTGGACAAGAAGAAGGTGAGATTCAGCACCAGTACTCACCATAATGAAGGTCTTCTTGATTGTGTTCACATGTGCATATGGAGACCTGCTAAGACGGCATCGCTTGGAGGTCACAGGTACTTTGTCTCATTTATTGATGGTTCATTTATTGATGGTTCATCTAGGCAGGTTTGGATATATCCCATAAGACAAAGGAGTGAAGCCCTAAATGTGTTGGTGAAGTGGAGAGAAAAAATGGAGAGGCAGATAGGTAGGAAGATAAAGGAGCTTCATATTGGTAATGTTGGAAAGGATATGTACCAGTTCCTGCGATTTGGCCAGAACACAGGTATTGCAACTCACTTCACAACAGGTACAGATGGGTTGGCTAAAAATGTAGTTCGTTCCTTACTGGAGGAGGTTCGGAGGTTGTTGTCTAATGCAGGATTAGACAGGTCGTTTTGGGCTGAGGCGACTGAGTATGCTAGCCATCTCATGAATAGATCGACTGCGATTGGAGGTAAAGCTCCATTGGGTATTTGGTCTGGGGAAGCTGCTCAAGATTATTGTTTGCTGCGGGAGTTTGAAAGTCCGGCCTACTTCAGTGCCAAGAATGGCAAGTTGAATCCGCGAGCAAAGAGGTTTGTCTATTTGGGCGTCAAAGGAAACAGGTACAGGTTATGGGACCCCGAAGACAAGAAGATCGTGATGAGCAGGAATTTCACTTTTGGAGAGACTTCAGGGTTGAAGTCCACCGTCTCTCAGCAGGTGGAGAGGACGAAGACCAAGGTTGGATCGCAGCGGGTGGAGGTTGATGCTACTCCATCATCTCCAGTTGGTTCGGCATTAGAGGAGACTTCACCCGATGTGACACCGGGTGGAGATCATGATACCAAAGGTGATGCTGAACAGGTTGACGACATTGTTGAGAATGTCGAGTTGTTTGCAGCTATTGGAACAAAGGTGAAACCACGCTTGTGGGGAAAGAAACATGAATCTCAAGCTTGTGATCGTCACAAGCTGAAGTTGAAGGCCGTTGTCCTCCATGATGGTCGGGAAGAGGTTCATATGACTCGGTCAGACAGGTTCACTGCTGCAAATAGAGGTGCAAGTGCTTGAGCTTGATGAAGCTCATCTTAATGAACTACGGTTGGCTTGATCCTTTTGGGCAAAGGTACGTAGGCAGCCGTAAAGGCGCAGCCATTTGGTGATGCAACTCTTATGGAGCTATGTGGGTTCTCGAGAAGCTGTTTGGATCTTCACGTAGAGGTGAAGAGTTGTGGCCGTTTGGAGCTTCACATAGAGGTGAAGCGTTGTGGCCAGTTGGACTTCACGGAGAGGTGAGGTGTTGTGGTCTCGATGAACAGGTGATCTTCCGGTGAGAAGATGTTGAGCTTGCATAAGGAGTGGTGTGCATCCAGTTGAAGCCGATGATGTTTGGTGTGTTCTACGCAGACTTGGTTGGACCGTCAGTGGAAGACATGTAGACTAGATAGAGTTAGTCAGTTGGAGAGTCAGTGTTGACTCGTAAGGAAGTCTTTGTGAGGTCGTGAAGTTGCGGAGGAGGAGCCACGGTATTGTAATCGGCAGGTATGGAAATTCTCCTAAGGTGAAGTGCAGGGAAGGCATGTGCGATGTTTTCTAGGAACAGTTGAGCTAAAGATTTCAAGCCGAGATCGTGTGTCGATTTCGCCGAGATCGTGTGTCGATTTCGACCGGTGCGCGCAAGCCGAGATCGTGTGTCGATTTCGCCGAGATCGTGTGTCGATTTCGCCAGGTGATAGACTGGGGTAGCGTTGGAGATCGGCTCAGATTTGGAAAATCTTCGCCGAGGTGAAGAATTGTTGGAAAGAGAGAGATTATTGCCAAGGAAGTTGACATGAATTGCCGAGGGGTTGTCGAGGTGATCGTCAAGGAAGTCGACGACGAAAGGCGAAGGAAACAGTAGCAGAAAATAACAAAACAGCAGGCAGAAAATAACACAACAGCAGCAGAACAGGTTGTGCGGTCGACCGGCCCGGTCGACCGCCCGCACAAGCAGAAGATCGGTCGACCGGCGCGGTCGACCGATGTGCACAACGTGCACAGGGAAAGAGCTCAGTCGACCGCCCGGTCGACCGACTGAAAGCACCCAACTCTCTGTTGGGCACCCAGTCGACCGTCCGGTCGACCGGAGGAAGGGTCGGTCGACCTCCCGGTCGACCGACAGTCGGGTGCGGGTAATTTCTGCTGATTCGGAAATCTGTTGTATTTAAGGGCTGTTGTTGGTTTCTAGGGTTTGTATCTTGTAGAAGATCCTTGAGAAGGAAAAGGCTGGAGCTCTCTTGCATTCAAAGAGGCTGCTAGCCATTGTAATCTTCTTCCATAGCAATTAATCTCTCTTCTGATTGCCCCGAGTACGTAGGCGTTGAGGCCGAACCTCGTTAAAGTTGTTGTTTGCGTTTTGTGCTTTCTTCTGGTAGTTGTTTTGTACTGTTGGGATTATTCTTTGTGCTTGGGAGATTTGTGAGATCCTCTTGGGGTTGTTGTCACCGGCACAACACCCTATTATATGCATTTGAAAGTATGTGTTTCCAGATTATGGAAACCCACTTGTTCTCTGGATATACATTCAAGTTAGTGGGTTTTTCTTCTTTCAATTTGGTACAAGGAGGAGTGTAACAGAGTCTTACAAACAGGACCCCGGATATTTGATGGAAGATTAATTATATTGAAGCAATGGTCTTCTACTATTGGGCTGGAGAGAGATCTATTTGCAGTAGTCCCAGTTTGGGTGAAATTCCCCTCTTCATCTTAAATTCTGTTCCAACTCAATCATCAGCGAGGTAGCAAGCTTAATTGGTAACCCTCTCTTCAAGGATAAGCCTACAACTGCATTTGAGCGAATAGATTATGCAAGGTGCTTCATAACGATTAATGCCAATAGACCCTTGCCTAATTCTGTTTGACTAGATACAGAGGAAGGGATGGTGGATATTAAGGTTGAATATGAATGGATTCCTCCAACCTGTAAGAAGTGTAAGAGTTTTGGACATGATGATAATAAATGCCCCACAAAGGAGACTGAGTTAAATTCTGGAATTAAGAATCAGAAGAAAGTTGGAGATGGAGTAAAGAATTTAAATTCAGTTGAGGTTAATCATATTGAGGCTATTAACAAGAGGACACATCAGGTGCGAGGAATGCATCTACAATAGAAGGGGTCTTAGCAAATTGTGATGCTGGACCAATTGATGGTACACTGTATAAGGAGGATGCTTCATGTGCACCTGCCAGAACCTCAATACTGCCAGTACCTCTGCCAAAACTTCAATGGGAACTGCCAGAACTTCATCTTATGACAGAACCTCAAAGGGAGGAATTTTAGGTGACAGTCCCACTAAGGAAAGTGCTTCATGTGCTGCAGAACATGTGCATGATGGCTCCAATTTATCATGAGAGAGTTCCAGAACTTCTCAGGACAATGCTTCTTTTTGAACACAACTATTCTGTTATTAAAGCTGCTGAAGCACATGATATAGTATTATCAGAAAATAATGCTCAGACTATGTTCCTCAATCTTCTATTGGCTCTGATATACATTATGCTGCTGGGATGCAATATAGGTCTGATACACATCCAGTATCTGATCCAGTAGCTGATCCGGTATCAGATAACCATATTGCCCAAGTATATGCTACTCCAATTTGTGCTACTCAAGGATGCCCAGATGCTCTTTTACAAGATGGTATTGAAGTTCATACTACAGAGGATGAAGAATCAGAAGAAGAGAGGGATAGCTAAGCCTAGTTTCGAAATAGCTGTTGATAATCCAGAATGGCAGAGAAAAATAGAAGAGATTGAAATTCAAATATCAGCTCTGAAAGGCAAGAAAAGGGTTCCACAGCCAGTGCATAGAAGAAGTATGAAGTAAAGCTTCAAAATCACAACAAAATGACAATCCTAATTTGGAGTGTTAAGAGGTTTAAACCTCAAAGAAAGAAGAAGAGATGTCATAGACCACATTATAAAGCTTAATCCTTCTATGGCGGGTCTAGTTGAGACTAAAGTCAAGGAACATAATGCTAATAGGGTGCTCAAATGCTCACCAAATGGATGGGCCTTTTGCAATAACTATGTTGACTCTCCAAGAGAGAGAATCTGGCTATGTTGGAACAAAATTTTTTGGCATTGTGTAGTTTTGCATACTACCAGTCAAAAAATCACTGTCAAAGCCACAAATGTAGGTGGTCTTTGATGCAGATGGGGAAGCGAAGAAGACGAGCGACGCGGTTTAGATATTATACTAGCGTTGACGAACCCTTAAGAAGCCTTCAGGTAGGAGATAATTACTCAAACACACGAGCAAGCGACCCGAATCCACGAGCCAAAAAGCACAACTCGAATCCAGAGCAAAATATGAGGAAAACTCAAAGAGTATTGATTAAAATTGCATGATAAAAACCTAGAATACAGTTGCCTTTATATAGGCAAGTAAAATAAGAGTACCAATCTAACTAGGAGATTAAAATAAAAAAACAAAAATAAAACAAATTGGAATTCAAAATAGACCTAGAAAAATAACTCCTAAACAAACTAGGAAACTCTAATACGCAACAGGCCTGTCGACAGGCGAAGAGTGCTATCGACAGGTCTATAATTCTCTGACTTTCTGTAAAGCCTGTCGACAGGTCTGTAATTCCCTGCCTATAAAAACATATCGACAGTTGAAAGGTGTTGTCAACAGGTAACTTAATCAGTCGTTCTCTTCTTGATCTCCTATATCTGTCTCTTCCACTTCCAAAGAACTAATCCTTGAGTTATCATCTGAATATATCTTCTTGGTAGGGTAATATTCATGGAGATCCACCACATTGAACATTTTGGACATTGCTTTGTCACTTGGAAGATCTACAACGCTAGCATTATCATTAATCTTCCTTATAATTTTGAACGGCCCATACTTTCTTGGCTTCAACTTATTTAGGATCCAACAAGAATTATTTCTTTTCTCAAGTATACCATTACAATGTCTCCTTCTTTGAAGACCTTTTCTCTCCTCTTTTTGTCAGCATCGGCTTTGTACCTTGCATTGGATTTTTTCAACCTTATTCGAACCTCTTTTTGAACATCTATTGCTTGCTCAGCCATGACACTAGATGCATTACTAAAGTTCTCGCCAATAAGTAACTTGGTTAAGTTTAGGAGATGATGAGGCACCTTTCGATAGACAATAGAGAAGGGTGACATACCTATAAAACTGTGGATTGTGTTATTGGAAGTAAACTCTGCTTAAGGCAACACTTGATCCCATGCTCTTGGCATGTCTCCACATATAGTCCTCAATAAGTTGCCTAGAGTGTGAATAAGAACTTCTGTTTGGCCATCAGTTTGCAGGTGTGTTGTGCTACTATACTTTAGTGATGTGTCAAATTTTCTCCATAGAGTAGTCTTGAACGTCACCAAGAATTTGCTATCTTGATCTGAAACAATGAAACTCGGCACGCCATATAGTCTTACAATTCTTAGAAGAAGAATTTGGCAACATGTGGTGCATCGGATGTCATCCGATAAGGAATAAAGTGTGTCATCTTGAAGAATCGATCAACTACTATAAAGATGGAATCCACTCTCTTTTGTGTGTGAGCAAGTCTCAACACGAAATCCATGCTCAAGTTTTCTCAGTTATCTTTTGAAATGGTCAAAGGTATATACAAGCTCGTATTTTGAGCTTGGACTTTAGTAACTTGACAAACTGAGTAGCTCTTCACAACTTGTTGACACTTTAAAAAAGACAAGATTCTTACTGGCCTGAACAATGTCTAAACTTGTTGACAATTACAAAAGACAAGTGACAGACAAGCTGACGACCAGTTCTGTACCCATCTCCGAGGGACAAAACAGCAACTTGGACTCTACTGATCTAGTGAAGCAGACAGTGAGTCCAGATTGTCTCTGAAACCTAAGCAGTACTAAGATACTAGGTTAGCTCAACACTTAGCATCACATGAGCCCAAAGGGATAGCCTCGCCTGAGAGGCTAAGTTTGTCCAACATCGCCTTCAAGCCATTCAAAGCTCCATCAGTAAGCTAACTTACAGCTTCGCCTGAAGTACTCAGTTAACTCCGCAGAGAGTTAGCTTCGCTCGAAGCCACACGCAACCGTGCAGAAGGATGGTAGCTTCGTCACAGATGTTTATCCAGCTCCGCTGAAGAGCTTTCTTCTGACTTCGCCAGATGCTCCTTCCAGCTCTGCTGTGAGCTCGACGCAATAGCTCCGCTGCGGGTATGTTATGGTCAACTTTTGACCAACTAAATCTCCAGATGAGATCAAATCAATTCAAGATTAAGATTAAATCTAATCAAGATCAAATCTGAGATCAAATTTGGCAGTTGTTTGCCATAATCTCTTGACTCTCCTAAAACAAGAAAGAGGATCAAGGGAGATCTTTCAATTATTTGGAAAGAATCAAAAACAGATCAGGAGATCAACGCTACCTGCTATTCCTAACTTCGAACAGACCTTCGGGTCTATCTCTGAATTCAAGAAAGCCAGTGTGGCCAGAGCCCCTCTGGTTAAACCTTTGAGCAAGCCTCTGTGGAGACAGATGAGGCTCTCTGTGAGCCTACCACGGTCCTCTGGCGCAACAAGGAAGCAGGACTGTAATGTAAGGGTCAGAATCTTCAGCCTATCACCTTCGAAAACCTAGTCGTTCACTTCGACCAAGAAAAATTTGAAGAACTCTTCTCTGGGGTGGTCCAATGCTCCATGCACGAAAGCATAGAAAGGTCTTTATGGCCAAGGTTTCGGAGCAGAAACCGGAAGCAGAATCCTTTCAACCCCTCTCAGCCTCGCGTGTGGCTAGTCAGGTTCCCTGCGAACCTAAGTCTCCTCTTCCAAAGCAGATGTGGAGGCCAAAGCAGAAGGCTCTGTATGAAGCCTAAGGCGTAACTACGCCATAAGTTCGCAAGATGCCTGCCTGTTTCGACAAGATTGCTAGCCGCGAAGTCACAACGGCCACCATGCCTTCGCTTAATTCAAGAAAGTAACTCCCCGCGCCAGCCTCGTTCTCGTGAGCGAAGCTACCGATGGTGTGCCGAGCACAATACCTCAGGGTACGTATGATACTTGCACCCGTGAAGCTAGAACTAAAGCACCACAGTGTGCTAAACTCGCTTTTTGCAGTGAAGCTAAGGGATTGCCCCTAAGCGCTGATAGCGGTGCTTATGCAGCTTCAGCGCCCAAGGGCATTTCCAAAGCTTTTTGCCGCAAATTTAGAGCCAAAGCACTATCTAAGGCTAATCACCTCCGCAGCAACATAGCGAATAAAATACCACAGCGTGCTTCGCTCCCCAGTTCATCAAGCGCTAAGCTCGCCCTTCGTAGCGGAGCTAAGGGTTCGTCCCTAAGTGCTGACAGAGGTGCTTATGCAGCTTCAGCACCCAAGGACATTCTTAAGGTTCTTAGCCACGAAGTTAGAGCTGAAGCACTATTTAGTGCTAACCCCTTTTGCGGTGATAAAAAGAGCAGGACATCGTCCTATGCACAATCCAACAGAGTCTCTGCGCTGGGTCGTTTAGGCCCAATTGGGTTTGACTTGCGGGAATTCTTGACAAGCAAACGGGAGTCAGAATCTTTCCAAACTTCTCCCTCCTGTTGTCAACAAGTGGGATGTCAGTTGGTGACAGTCCACTCAGTCCATTATCGGCTAGGACCAATCCCCGCCACTCCCCCAGGCCAACGATCAATTTTGATCGACTGTCGGTGCAAGCTCCGGTGAAACAACGCAAAGGAGCGTATCACGAGATCTGCCCTCTGCATCCGTTAACATGATCGGAAGAGGACGAGAGCTGCATAGGGGTAGACGAGCGTCCCACGACACTCCCTACAGTTCCCCAGATCCGGATTATAGCCCAGGCTTGGGCGAAGTCTTGGTACATGAAGAAGGTGTCTTCCGAAATACCAGATCTAGGGTGCAATACTCTATAGTTATGAACAGCCATCTTCCTCAACTGCAGTAATCTCACTAGAACCAATGAAAGGATTAGTCCAATGGTCTGATGAAGAGGACGAAGACAGTGGGTATGCCTCTTCGGCGACAGTCAGCTCAGTGCGAACAGACAGAATATTAGTGAATATGGCTGATAACGGTAATGATGACCTTCGTCGACGCTTGGAAGCTCAGGAGCAAACTTTCAAGACCCAGCAAGAAGCTTTGGACAACATTCAACAGATGCTCGCTCAACTCCTCAATAACCGGAATAATAATGATACCGGGAGTAACCATGATGAGGAAGAACATCTTAGTAATGAACAGCCAAGGACGAAGAAGTCGAAGGAGGGCTCTTCTTTGGATGCTGAAGTCCTTAAAGGCATCCAAGCTCAAATCGCATCCCTAACTCAGAGGGATGAATTAAAGAAAGTAGGGGCAGTCCGACTTTACCCGCTGGAGTGGGATTCAAAACCGTACCCACTAAAGTTCAAACCACCAACGTTACATACGTACGATGGTAAGAGCTCGCCAAACCAGCACATCTATTATTTCCGATCTCAGACCGATAATGTTATAGACAATGATGCTATCATGGCTAGACTATTCATTGGCACCTTAAAGGGGGTAGCATTCGACTGGTTCCGAAGTCTCCCTCTGGGCTCCGTCAATTCTTGAATCGACCTGGAGACCCGATTCCTTTCTCGTTTCTATGAGGACGATACCGAAGTAACCATGGACAAACTCCTCTCCACCGTACAGAAGAAGGGCGAATCTGTCCGTGACTACATTGAGCGGTTCAGAAACTTGTCTTTGATGTGCCCAACAGGGATGCCATTACCCATGCTCTTACAGACGTGCAGGCACAACTTCTTAGACCAAGTAGAGGTTCGCATGGGGGCTGTCAAAGCCCATACCTGAAAAGAACTGGTCGAGCAAGCTGAGATAGCCGAAAAGTCGGCTAAAAAGTTTAAACCATCCACCCCTAAAGGCAAATGGGGTATGAATAATAAAGGACGTGGCGATATGGCACAGTTTTCTCAAGCCAAAGGGAAAGAGACTATGTCCGTAGAATTATCAGCGGATGTTCAGTTAAAGGCCAAGAAGAGCGGCTTCAATAATCAGGAGTCTAAGTTTCCCCGAAATAATACTCCTTCAAAGACGATCAGGTGGTCATAATATTCCATTTACTCCACAATGGGAATAAATTGAAGCTGCCGGATGCTCGGCGTCCTAATGAGATAGGACGCACGAACGATCCCAAATATTGTCTCTTTCACAGGACGATTCACCATCCTACAAACAAGTGCTTTGTCCTCAAGGACAGAATTCAAGCTCTGATCGACGCCGGAGTCCTGACGTTGAAGTCGGAGTAAAAGAAAGTCACTGCAAACATGGTGACCCTCGAGTTCGGCAAAACCCCAAAGGTCACAGTTCCTGACGGGACTTATCCAATCCCTGTACCACGGCTGGAAGTCAAACATCCTGCAGTTAAAACTCAAGATAATAAGGGTCTTGTTCCCTTGACACTGGAGACAGGGGAAATCATGTGGATACACCCAGACCTTGTCCAAGACGAACAATGGGATTCAAAGAAGTCCAAGTCGAAAGACAAATCTTGCAATGTCATCTCCATCCTACCAGACGATGGCAATCTTACATCAGCTTCTCTCAGCGATTCTGAAGGGGAAAAGCACGCTTGCACGACGCAGGCTAATGTACCTCAGCCAACAGGTACTCGATCTAGAAAATCATACTTAAAACAGTATGAGAAAGCTACTGACGAGACACAACAGCAGATGACGTCAGTACAAGTACCAGCATCTGCTTCAGTTCCAACCAAAGGAAAGGAGAAGCCAAGGGAAGTCCGGTTCGATCATGTCCTGAAGAAGCCTTCAGGCCTAGGGCTTGACACACCATTTCGTTTTGACATATTGACCCAGCTGGCTAATATCCCGGCTCGTATTACCATACACGAGCTCCTTCGTCTCTCGAAAGAGACAAGAGAAGCACTCAGAGATGCGCTGGCTGATTCAGAATCATTCCTGACGTATATGCCAGAAATCCTTAAAGATGATGCTCAGTCTTCTTGCCCTGAATGCCATCATATACAATCAAAGGTACCTGCTATTACCTTCACAGCGGAAGATATGCTTCTCAAGGATAACAAGCACGATCGACCTTTGTACTACACTGGATACATCAGTTCAACATGTATTGAAAGGGTACAGGTTGATCCAGGGTCTGCACTCAGCATCATCCCCAAAAGGCTCCTCTACTTCCTCGGTATACCACTATATAGGTTGTCCGCAACAACTACTACAATATACGATTTTAATGCCAGGAGTAGTCATCCACTTGGGAAAATTCGACTCCGTTGCCGAATCGGGAGCCTGAAGTCAGAAGTGACGTGCTATGTCATTGACGCTGACACGTCATAAACTTGCTACTAGGACGACCGTGGATCCACGCCAACTAGATCGTTCCCTCCACTCTGCACCAGTGCTTCAAATATGTTGATGACGATGCAACAATACGAATTGTCTTCACTGAGAAGCAACCATTCAAAGGGGTGAAAAATTACTTCACTGACGCTCTCCTGTATCAAGAGACCGGTGAAACATCGAAAAAATCATTACCAGACGATGATGATAGTGGCAATGAGGCGGATTCAGAATCTAGAGCAGACTATGCCAGCCATTTTAATTGGTGAACCAATTATAGCATGTCTTAATAATCCCCAATGTAACACTCCTTCTGAAGATGAGGGCGAATGGGTAATTAATGATAATATTTCCTTTGATTATCCTGTGAGTGTTGGGTTGTTTGAATCCATTACGGATAGCTCTCTGCACATGCCTTTGCACAGACCAAGTGCATCCGACATACCCATGGAATCTACAGAAGGGGCCGTTTTAGTGATCGCTCCATCCAAAGAAGGTCAGTTACCAATAATTTTCGATAAAGCCCAACCACAAGGGTCCACAGCCATAGATTCAAGTTCAGACTCAGATACCTCACAATTTTTTTCACTATGCGCGACCAGCGCACCATATGATGAAGAAAATGGGGTACAACCTAAAGCATGGAGAGGGCCTGAATTTTGGAAAAGGAAGGCGTAGTTTGCTGCGTAACTTTGTGCCAAAAGGGAAACCTACAATTACTATGATAACACACGCAGGGGGTTGGGATACGTTACACCCACACCACCAGCAACGGTTCAATTCAGGGAGGGCGAACCGATTCCATCACATTCTGCCTCTTCCTCCGAGTGGGACTCAGATGTCAGTGTGGGAATAATGTTCGAGAATCTCACTGTTAATATGACTTCAAGCAGTCAATTGGAGCCAGCGGAAGCTACTGATGAGGAACCATGGGTTCAACAATTAGATCTCCAATGGGAAAAGCGATTCGAACTGCGCGAACCACCTACTGAAGACAAGGTGATCCAGGTCAACTTGGGTAGTCAAGATAACCCTAAACCCATCTTTATAAGTGAGAGCTTATCACTTATGAAAAAAGAAGAATTAATAATACTCGTAAAGGAGTATATAGACGTCTTCGCATGAAACTACGAAGGCATGCCCGGACTTGATCCACAAGTAGCCATGCATCATCTAAATATCAAACCTGACGCCAACCCAGTCAAACAGCAACAACGTCGGTTTCGCCCGAACATTATGGAGGCTATTGAAGTCGAAGTTCATAAGCTCATTGCATGTGGCTTCATACAGGAGGAACAACATCCAGATTGGGTTGCTAAAATCGTTCCCATCCTTAAGAAGAATGGGAAAATACAGATCTGCATCGATTACCGTGATCTCAATACAGCTTGTCCTAAAGACGAATTCCCACTGCCCATCATTGATGTCATGATTGACAATACCTGTGGATTTGAAAGAATGTCTTTCATGGACAACTTTTCAGGGTATAATCAGATTAAGATGTATCCCGAGCATACTTCGTTCTGAACACCCTTGGGAGTATACTGTTACACTGTGATGCCCTTCGGGCTAAAGAACGCCGGAGCAACCTATCAGCGGGCAATGAGTACAATCTTCCGCGATCTCCAAAAAACGGTAGAATGCTATGTCGACGACATTGCTGTCAAAAGCCGCAATAAGAATGACCATCTTCGTGACTTGAGAACGATGTTCGACATAATGCGGGCTCATCAATTGAAGATGAATCCGACAAAATCCTTCTTGGGAGTTTCGAGTTGCAAGTTCCTTGGGTTTATTATTACATCAAAAGGAATTCATCTTGACCCAGACAAAATCAAAGCCATTCAAAACATGTATTCACCTAGGAATCTCAAAGAGCTTAGAGGCTTACAAGGTAGACTGGCTTATATTAGAAGATTCATCGCAAATCTCTCAGGCCGCTGTCAACCGTTCACCCGACTCATGAAAAAGGGTGCTTCCTTTGTATGGGATCAAGCTTGTCAGGAAGCTTATGAGGATATCAAGAGATATCTCACAAAACCTCCACTCTTAGTGGCTCCCACATCAGGGAAACCATTCTTGCTTTATGTGAAAGCTATGGACCATTCTCTTGGTGCCCTGCTTACTCAAAAAGACGACAATGGTCACGAACATGCCATTTATTATCTGAGTAGGACTCTGATAGGGGGCGGAATCTCGCTATAATCCTATTGAGAAGGAATGCTTAGCTCTTGTCTTTGCCGTTCAGAAGACACGACATTATTTGGTCGGCCAAACCATACATGTCATCTCCAGAGTGAATCCTTTGCGTCTTCTCATGACGAAACCAGGATCATTGAATTCAAGATTAGCTAAATGGGCGCTTCTTTTGTCTCAATACGACATGATCTTTATCCCTCAAAAGGCGGTTAAAGACCAGGCCCTTGTAGAGTTCTTGGCTGCTCATCCAATTCTAAAAAACTCAAAACTTCATGAAGATATTCCGGATGAAGTCTTCGAGTCCAATGTAACTTCAGAAGATGAAGTTTGGCAGATGTTCTTTGATGGAGCATCACGAATAGGCCCAAAAGGTAGGATCATTGCCGGCGTGGGGGTTGTGTTTATCTCTCCACAGAATCATATCCTTCCTAGAGCATTTTCTCTGACGGAATCATGCTCCAACAATGTAGCGGAATATAATGCTCTACTCATTGGTCTTCAGCTCGCCCACGAAAATGGGGGTACGCCACCTGGAAGCTTATGGCGATTCAAAATTGATTATCAATCAGGTTAAAGGCGAATATGAGGTCGGTCACGAGGATTTGGTGCCTTATTATCACACAGTCATCGAATTGGCTAATCTGTTTGATGATTTTTACATCAGGCACGTATCTTGATCTCAGAATACTAAGACGGATGCTCTTGCTGCATTAGCAATAACGCTAGCCTTGCCAGTCGACACCGAGTATCACCTTACAGTGACGACTCGACACCTTGTCTGCTCTAAACGTATGTTAAGAACCGAGAAGTCTATAATATCTCGACGGATCTTGAGCCGAGAGATTGGCGATTTCCTTTCATCGACTACGCTCTACATGGTCTGCTACCAGATAATCCTAAAGAAGCGGCATCTATCAGACGAAGGTCTCTCCGTTTCTACTATGATCCAACTCTGAAGATACTTTATCGTTGTTCATATGACGGTGTCCTCCTTCATTGCCTTTCTAATTCAGAGGCACGGGAAGTGCTTAAAGAAGCACACGACGGCATATGCGGAGCTCATCAGCCAGTCCCAAAACTTAAAGACAGATTGCATAGGCTAGGATATTATTGGCCAACCATGATAGCCAATGCCATCCAATATGCATGTTCGTACACATATTTTGCATCCTTTTCATTACACTCCTACATTTATCGTGTAATAAATCTGCTAATTTCCTTGTCTTAAGTATTTATTTGCAGAAGATAATAATGAAGAGAAAGAGGATTAAACTAAATAAATACCAGTTAAAATCAGATTTAACTGGATCTATTTGGTTAGCTGAGGATGATCCCAGATCTAGTTAGAACAAATCAAGGATTGGGGCAAATGTTCAGCTGAAGATCAGAGCAAATCAAAAAGATAACACCAAATGGAAACCGACAAAATTCAGATTTCTATAAATCCATTTGGTTAGCTAAAGATCAACTGAGGATAATATCAAATACAGAGAGATAAATGGATAGAGAGAAGATCAACAGATGAGATGAAGCAAGTTTGATTCAGATTCTGACTGGATATATTTTAGTATTCGAATCATAACTTTTGCTACAGAATCTCAATTCTGATGATTCAAGATGATCCAGAAAGCAGACTTACAGAGCTACAACTCTTATGTTGATCATTATTTCTAATTCTGTCATTTGATAAGTGATATTCAGCAATCAACACGCCAACAAACTGCAGATCAGAACTGAATATCCACCTCAAATCAAGTTTGAAGATAAGGGGAGTTCAAAAATTGCCAGATTTACTTATCTTCATACTCCTCTACCCTCTCCATTTCTCCTATAAATACCTGCACTCAAAGGCAAAAGGGACGACCATGCAGAGATAGGATTTAGCCTAGTTTTCATTCTTTGTAGTTTAGGTTTTTTTTTCTTTTTATGTAATTTGTATGTAAGCTTAGGTTAGATGAAGATTCATGTAAGTAAGAGAGAGAGGCTGATGTTGAGAGTGACACCGATGTACCCTCCTCCTTTCTTCCATTATTTCTGCAAGTAATAAAGGTAAAAGCTTCTTTTTATGTTCGTATTTTCTTTTGTTTCCTTCTTTCTCTTTCTACTTTACCTCCTTTGTTTTTGATGAGTTTGCAAGTGAAGCCAGAAGCATAAGTATAACGATGTTGTGTGAGTGCCAATGATAGTTCATGAAGACGTTCTCCTCCTCAAGATCCGCATCACTTCATTCTTGCTAGGCTTGATGATATAATGCGAACGGGGACTGAGCTCGATCCTATGACCTATGCGTTGAACGCCTTCAAAGCAAGGTAGAACATGCAAGGGTTCCAGGTAAGTCATCAACCAAACTAGGTGAGTACTTCTTTATCTTTCTTTCTTTTCTTTTATTTCTGTAAATTAAATCACCAACACCATATCTTCCAAATCACTTCTTTCCCAACTCATTTGTACATAGTCGCTTTCTTTCCCATTTCTTTGTAAATAGTCATTCTCCATTCTTTTCCACCTTCTCATTCTACCGTTTTCTTTCTAACTTTAACATAATTCTTTTTCATTTTTTTATTTCTTAAAAACAAAGAAGAACTTTCGTTTTGCCTTCATAAAGATTTCAATAAAGAACCGTGAACGCTTCTATCGCAAAACCCTCCTTGTGGATCACGACCCGCATAGCCACTTGCTATAGCGGTAAGAATTGAGCACTTGCACATCTTTATTTCTAAATCTAAAATTCTGTATTTTTTGTGCAGGTTGTACCTCAATCAATGCACGAAGGTGTAAAGCATGCCAAATTCATGCGGACTTCATACACCAGCCTCCAGAGTTGCTCCACCCAACTGTTACTTCATGGCCATTTGAAGCTTGGGGAATCGATGTCGTAGGGCCAATCAGCCCCTCTTCAACAAAAGGTCACCGGTTTTTCTTAGCAACAACCGATTACTTTTCAAAGTGGGCAGAAGCCATACCACTGGTTGAAGTCAAAACTTCCAACGTGGTTAATTTCATCAAACACCACGGTAGTAGCAATTTTAAATCCCCGACAACGGCGCCAAAATTTTGATTGAGATTTTCCTGCACACAAAATATAATATATCAGATTTAAGAATTAGAGATGTGCAAGGTGCTCAATTCTATCCGCTGTAGCAATGGCTATGCGGGTCGTGATCCTCAGGGAGGGATTAGCGATGGAAGCTTGTTTAGTAAGTTATATATTTTTTTTAATATGTATAACTCATCTAATTTTCTTTCATGTAAGCATGAAGGTTTCTTGAGGCCCTCATACCTAACTAATTGACTATTAGATGTGTTAGTACATATATAAGTAATTTTTTCTTAGTTTCCTTAGGCTTTCTAATCCACCCATGTAGTGAACTTTAAGTCGGTGGCTCCCAAACCGGTCGGCTTTAGGGCACCGGGTGAGAAAACACCCCACGGACTTAAGGATTCGAGTGAACTAGGACACAAAACTAAGGACTTTATTTAAAAAATCACCTTTAGGCGTGAATACTTATGCTTCTTGAGGCACATGTATCCAACTTAATCAGTGAATTTCCCCTTCTTTTTTTTCAATTTTTTTTTTTATATAGGGCACAACAGTCTTTATCTTAGAATCCTAGATATGTAAATGTATTAAGTATGCATATTTCATTAAGGTAAAAATTAAGACTAATTACTTATTCAATTTCTCTTCCTATACCTAAAAATTCAACAATTTATTTATTTTGACCAAGTTTTTAGAAATCCTAATCATGATTTTCCTAATTCTTAAGACTAACTTAGATTTCTTTCAAAATATAAGTCAAAATATTGTCCCTTTTTCATTTTTTTTTCATTTTTTTAATATTAGCAAATTTTTGTTAGTTTCTACCTATGTTAGTATGTTAGTAAAGCCTCCCCCCACACTTATCTCATGCATTGTCCTCATGTATGAATGTATGCATGTATGCATGAAAAAGAAGAAGGGAAGGCAGAAGTTACCTCAAGGTGGTGGTTCCGGTGGTGGTCTAATTGGGCCAAGCGTTGCTACCCAATCAGGATAATGTGGTAGTTCACGGAACCTACCAGAAATTTCTCTTGTATAACCCACTAAAATGTATGTATTATCATTTTTTAACAATTTCACCCCAACAAATTTCCAAATTTCATAATTATATTCAGAGTCAATTGTGTCAACCGCCTTGTCCCAAAATGGAGTGTGAAAAGATGGAATGATTGACTTGGACGTCATAAGTACGGGAACGAATACTGACTCAGGAAAGAAGCTTAAATCAAGTAATGGTTCAGGAGTCGGGCGAGGTTCAAGAAGTGGGTCCAAATCAATAAGTTGAAACTCAAGTCCACAATCATCTTCCCACAATGCAATGTGACTCAATATTGGTGATTCAAGTTCAGGAATGATAGGTGTGGGAATCAAAACTGACTCTAAAAGATTACCTAAGTTGGGTAATAAAACAGGAATCAATAATGATTCGGGAATTTGAACTTGATTACAGATTTGAGAATCTAGGTCACATATCTCATTGAGTTCAATATAATAAAAATGAGAACTTGCCAATTTATCCATGGGACTTTCAAAATTATAAAATTGGTCAAGTTCAATATGATCATCAAAAATGGGTGATTCAATTTCATGATGAATTGGCATAGGATCCAATGTTGACTCGGGGAAAAGATTGAAATCAGGTGGAGACACCGGAGTCATTATTGAATCAGGAAGTAAAATTGAATCACCAAGTGGGAGATCATGATCATATTCATGCTCAAGTTCTATTTCAGGAAAGGAATAACTTGCCAAACTATCAAAAATTGGAGTTTCGGCAAGTTCAAATGATGGTACTGAATTAGAATCTTATTGTCCAAAGCAACGTGACTCTTCGGCTCTAACAGAATGATTAGCGATATCAGAATTGGCCGAACGGTGAGAACGTAAAGATTGAACCATCATATCTATTTCATGATCACGAGCTAATCTAGCCTGAGTCATGGCTTCAAGCATCTTTTCACAGTCGATTGGTGCATCATTTTGTGATTGGACTTGAAAAGAGGAAGTGTTGTTGGGACAATCGTGATGAAGTTGTGAGTCGGTCAGATTCTGTGATTGTTGCTTGGACTCACGCATCATCATGTCAAAGATTGATGGTAATTGTTGCTTGGACTCATGCATACTCATCATTTCCAAGATAGATGGTTTTCTATTCTGAATGGGTGGATCTGAGTATGAATCTTGGAAATATTGTGGAAAAGGTGGATACGGAGGACAAGTTGGTTGAAAATTGGACTCGGGGAAGCGAAACCCCATGAACTCTGTGAAGAGTTGAAAGTGGTATGAAAATTATGGTCATAAGATGGGGGGCATGGGTTATATTCATTCGGATAAGACCATTCCGGCACACTAGGTTGGTCAAAGTTATGATATGCCGGGTTGGTAATATCCGAAAAAGAGGTTGGTGTGTAATATGGATTAAAATTGAAAAATTGTTGTTATATGCCATATCACACAAACATAAACAAAGAAAAAGAAAACAAACAAATAAGCAAAAAAAAAATTCTAACCTAAGTTAGGGTAGACCTATGACCTAGACGACTCCTAACTGGTTAGACTGTCCACGGGAGGTAGGGTGCAGACTTTGACCACAAGTTAATCAGCCAGGTCAGGGCAAGATTGGTGGGAGGTTTTCCGTCAAAGATGTTCCTTAATTAAATAACCACCAGTCTTTGGGCTTTCGGCCCTCAATCCCCTTCCTAGACACTGATTTGGCAGGAGTCAAATTCCAACACTGTTCCCCCTTAGGATAATCTCCTAATTGAGTCCGAGATGTCCCTAGGGCCAACGTCTACTCATTTTTTATTTAGGGTTAGGGTTGTTAGTGCAACGAAGATGATTTGTGGGCCAAGGAAGGGTGATGAAATCCCCACCTTATTTTATTTATAGGACAAGCCCTTAATCAATTTAGTGCACGTGTAAAGCAGTAGACGAATATTCACTCAAAGTAGAAAAATCAGCCAAGGTGCTTCCTAGTCTATATGCAATGCGAACGTACCTTGTCTCCAGCACTCTTCAACAAAAATTAAAAAAAATTAGATAGACACGTGCCTAAAATGCAAGAGTCTAATTTTTTTTATTTATCAACAAATAATTTACTTTTAATTAGTTAGCAGTATGCAGGGTGATCACAGAAAATATTTAACAGAGCAGACAAATCAAATTTGCAAATTGCAGCAACCTGCAGAAAATTGAATCAGTAGTGAACTACCCAGGTCGCGGAAACGCGGCACTGTAGTAGGCCCTGTTGCTCTGCCTTAGAGGGCAGAGGTACAAAGTTACTATATGTCCTTTGCTGCTATTATTATTCCTGTTCTCCAAACCTGCAAACAGAAAGAATAAAAGAATTAGTTAATTTTTTTTTTAGAGAATACTTACCGTCCCTCCCCGGCAACGGCGCCAAAATTTTGATTGAGATTTTCCTGCACACAAAATATAATATATCAGATTTAAGAATTAGAGATGTGCAAGGTGCTCAATTCTATCCGTTGTAGCAATGGCTATGCGGGTCGTGATCCTCAAGGAGGGACTAGCGATGGAAGCTTGTTTAGTAAGTTATCTCTTTTTTTATTTATTTTGTTATTTACAATGGTATTTACAATGAGAAGTGTGGTATTTACAATGAGAAGTGTGAAAGAAATTGGAAAGATGTGGAGTTGGTTATCTAAACTAAAGAAAGAAAAAAAAATTATAAACTAAAAAAAAAATACCTACTTCTTCTGTCCTGTTTACCTTTGATCCGTTGTAACGACTTACCTTATTTTTGAAGGCATTCAAGCATGGCGTATAGGATCTGTTCATCACCATAGGCCATCAAGGGCACTTCTTCGGCTAAGCAGTCTCGAAGCGATCAGATCTCATGGTTTACAAGATATCAGAGAGAAACAAAAATAGAATAAAAACAAGAATAGAAGAATAAAAATAAAACAAGAATAAAATAACAAAAACAAACCTTGAGTTGATTCTATTAACAATGGAAGAAAAGTTTGACTTACACCGATGTCACCTCAGTACAAGCATGAACTCCTTCCTCCATGAAAGCATCATCTACTCTCAGTTACATAAAAAAATAAAAATTACAAAAAAAGAAAAATAAAAACCTAAACTACAAACTAGCCTAAAAACCCTAGATTTAGCTCTGTAGTTCGCTGTACGCCCTTCTCTGTTGCTCTGCAGGGGTATTTATAGGTGCAGAAGGAGGTAGCGTCCCAATACAACTCCACCAAGAAAACTGGTACCGGGACTCATCCAAAATGCCGCGGAAAAGCGGCTTGGGCCGCGTTTCCGCGGCCTTAGCTGTCTCCCTGGCCACGCGCTTTCGCGCGTGGCCTCCTCTGGTCCGTCCATCTGGGTTTATCCTTCTGGAAGTTGTATCTCGACTCTTTATTTTGAATTTTCGGGATAACTTGGGAAGCAAGTTACCCTAGATCCAAATCTCTTCCAAAATGAATTTCATCCTTGCACTCTCTTTCTTTGGCTTTTATCCTCATCCTGCAAGTATTTAGGGTTGAATAGAAGTCTATCCTTCCCTCTTCTTTTAGTATTTGCAACTATTGCCCTTAGTAATTGAAACTTTGACATTTGATAATTGCAACTTTTGCATTGGGCTTGAATATGGGCTTTTGGGCTTCTTTTAAGGCTTTATTCTTTATTTTTTATTACTCAAGGCCTGCACACAATAAATAATAAAATATTAGTAAATGTGCAAAATTATAGGAATAAATATGAAAATGTGATAGTAAATGTATTGAAAAATATTCTATATTTCCGCGGCAATAGCCGCGTTTCCGCGGCCTGGGTAGTTCACTACTGATTCAATTTTCTGCAGGTTGCTGCAATTTGCAAATTTAATTTGTCTGCTCTGTTAAATATTTTCTGTGATCACCCTGCATACTGCTAACTAATTAACAGTAACTTATTTGTTGATAAATAAAAAAAAATTAGACTCTTGCATTTTAGGCACGTGTCTATCTAATTTTTTTTAATTTTTGTTGAAGAGTGCTGGAGACAAGGTACGTTCGCATTGCATATAGACTAGGAAGCACCCTTGGCTGATTTTTCTGCTTTGAGTGAATATTCGTCTACTGCTTTACACGTGTACTAAATTGATTTAAGGGCTTGTCCTATAAATAAGATAAGGTGGGGATTTCATCACCCTTCCTTGGCCCACAAATCATCTCCGTTGCACTCACAACCCTAACCCTAACTAAAAATCAGTAGACGTTGGCCCTAGGGACATCTCGGACTCAATTAGGAGATTATCCTAAGGGGGAACGGTGTTGGAATTTGACTCCTGCCAAATCAGTGTCTAGGAAGGGGATTGAGGGCCGAAAGCCCGAAGATTGGTGGTTATTTAATTAAGGAACGTCTTTGACGGAAAACCTCCCACCAATCTTGCCCTGACTGAAAAACACCTAGAGGGGGGGTGAATAGGTGTAAGTGCTAATCTAAGAAACTTAATGCAAACTAAGTGCGCTAAATGCGGAAGCTAATGCAAATGTTGCACAAACTTGATACAATACAACAAGTGTAGCCGAATTCCCCTTGCGAGGCTCTGGACTAACTCCTCTTGATTCCCCTTGAAATGGGTTGAGGTGCTATGTGAAGCTCTTGTTGGATGAGTACAAATTAGGCCCACACACACAAGCAATCCAAGCAATATGAAATATGTGCACACACAATCAAGCCAAGCATATAAGAACGAATTGCAATATAAAAGATGCAAGGCGACACAAGCAATGTATAAGATATGTATGCAATGAATGAATGATGCTTGCACAAAGTAAAGAGAGTAAGGGTTAGAGAGACAATGGATCAAACGCTAACACAAAGATTTGTTTCGAGGTTCAAGCACCTTGCTCTACATCCCCGCCTACACCACCGTGTAGGATTTCCCAATCCACTATAGGAGTATCAAACTCCTCTCTCAACCTTACAAAGCCACCGAGGCTATACAACCACAATCCACCTCTACCGAAGAGGGATACGGCCCGTAGCCAACTACAACAAACACCTCTACCTAAGAGGCTCACAAACCAATCACCCGATCACCTCTACCGAAGAGGGATACAACAAGAATAAGGGTGTACAACTTAGAGGTTACAAACAACAACCTCAAAACTCTCTCTTTCTTTCTTTTTCCACAAAACAAAGATCCTAATAGTTTAGGATAGAAGATATGGCTCAAGTGTGGAAACTAAGTGTTTTTGGAAACAAGCAACAAAGAAAAACTACTTGGGAAATCTCTTGTATATGATAGAAATAAAAGATCAAATCAAAATCCCAAAACCTAGTTCTCTTTGATTTTCCAAAAACCCAAAACAAATAAAGATGAGAAGTTTTAAAGCCCACAAACTCTTTTTAAAACTCTTTTAAACACCTCAGAAAACCAGTATTTTTTCTCTTAAAAAACTTGGCCAAAATCCCCAAAGAGATGGAGTTTATATAGGCCAAACAGAAAACTAGCCGTTAGAGCTGAGCTGGCAGCTCTGACAGGCGTCGGTCGACCGGCCCGGTCGACCGCCAACGGTCAGAAAAGTGACCGTTGGGCACTAGCGGTCGACCGGCCCGGTCGACCGAAACATCCTGAGAGTTGAACTCTCAACTCGGTCGACCGGTCCGGTCGACCGACTACAATGTGTAGCCAGCGTGCACGTCTGTGCACATCGGTCGACCGACCCGGTCGACCGGCCACTTGGTACGGTCGACCGGTCCGGTCGACCGAACTGGCCTGGCAGGCACAGTGCAGAACTGCACAGATACGGGATTTGAAAATAGGTCTTTTCACTCAATAAAAATCCCATAAAATCACAGTAAATCTAAAAAATAGTTTTAATCACAATAAAAACTGTTTTTCTAAAAATATGTTTTTCTAAAACTTATTTTTCCATAACTTCACAAAGTACAAAAACAAGATATTTTGAACTTATTAAAGCATAGTGTGTATGGATATGATCCACTACACAATCATAATGAAATATCTATGTTTTTGATATCTAGCATATAACAAGGTTTTGGTTTAAAGGATATGCATGATAGAAATACCAAAAACCAACTCTTGTATTTTTATCATAAACAAAACTTGTATTTTATCATACTAGATTTTTCCAAAACATGAATAGGATAGTCAAAATAAGTTTGTCTATAAGTTAAGCATGTATGTATAATTAGAAAACATCTACTATACATATAAATCTTGAAAACTTGTTTTGATCAAACTATTCATGAAACCACACATCAAAACATAAAACGTGTGTGTTTGTGCACTTGAGCATATCAACTATACTAAGCTTTACAAATGGATCTAAAACTCACAATCTAAACTAGGATACCTAAGTCTTCTCTTGAGGAACTCCATCTTCAAGTAGACTCGGTCCAAACTCCGTGATTCTCCAAGTGCAAAGGTATGATCTTTAAGCTTTGGCACCGGAATCATCATGAATAGCTTCTAATCATCTTGTTGAAGCTAATCACCAACCTAATATCCTGTTAATGATCTGAAACTTAGAAACACAAGAATATTAGTAAACATAACTACATGAGTGTTGATCATCATCAAAACTAGAGTGGAAGGCCATTGGGCCAACAATCTCCCCCTTTTTGATGATGACAAAACTCATGGAGTTATATATGCATGGATTAAAGATAAGCTTCAAAGAAGCTCCCCCTTAACTCATGCATAGGGATAATGAATATTAAACATGAAACATGCATATGCATAAACAATAAATGGTTCTAGATATCAAATGGAATATTCAAAACAAAATAAGCTCTAGATACCAATTACAAAACAAACTCTATAAATCAATTAAACTTAATATTCTTGAGATTAAAACATAATATATGCATAAACATAAGCATGCATATAAAACTTCATAAATCTTTCTCCCCCTTTTTGTCAATCATCAACAAAGGGGTAATCAAAACCATAAATAAAACGAGGGGTAAAAATCTTTCTTCCCCTTTATGTCAAACAAAATAATACAAACAATGTTCTCCCCCTTTTTGTCTAAAACAAAAAAAATCAATAAAGGGTGACTACAAACATGATATCAATTAAAAAATATGTCAATGAAGCATCTTGATACCAATAAATAAGGATCAATATATGTTATATGCTATATACATTCATGAAGAGGAAGACGCTAAGTTAGCTTCCCTACACATATGCATTACATGAAGAAGGGATGACAAGCCCCAATTCACATAACACATATTATGTAATGCATAAGAGGAGATGTGAAGCCCCCCCTACACACGTATATCATATAAAGAAGAGTTGTCAAGCTCCTCAATTTATAATATACTCAACATGAATCTATATGTAAGAGAGATGTTAAGCTCTCCTTGCATACAGGAAATACAAATCAAAACTTTGAATATATTCTTTAAACAAAATTTTGGAAATACCAATTGTAATTAAACATAAGTCTTGAATTCTTAAACATGAATCTTGAAACCAAAACAAATTTTGAATTTCTTAAATATGATACCAATTGTAAGAATATATTTCATTTTGAAAATATATAAACAAATTTGATGTTGATATCATATGTTCAAAATAACAACTTTTAATCATAAAGAGTGGGAGTACAAATACCAATTGAAATACAAAATCAAATTTTCTTCCCCTTTATGAAATACAAACTAAAGTCATGCATAGTCTTGATAACAATTTAAAAGTAATCAATTTAAACAAAATTGAAACTCAAGCACTAGCATAAATACAAACATATATATGTATGAAAGATAGATACCAATAGAAATTGATATACTTGAAATTTAAAGCATACATACATACATAATAAACATATGAGTATACAAAAGGTCAAAATGATACCAATTGAAAGAGTTCAATGATACCAATTGACATAACAATAAGTTCAAGTGTATACATCATATTATCTACCACCCAATCATAATTCAAGTTTTAAAGATTTTCAATTTAGGGCATACATGAACATGATCTCCCATCCTACCGCCCTTAGAAGGTAGGGGTTTTCAAAGATAGATTTGAAAATGTAGTTTTGTTTGAAAATCACTACCAAAATGAAGAACGCCGCAACTAGTTAAATGAAAATTTGTTAACTAGCACGAAATCCTTCAAGTAAGGAATAAAACAAAATTGAAATTCACATGATAATCATCACTCTAACCAATAAAGCATAACTCATGAGAAACAAAACATGAGCAATAGATATGAGTGTACAAATAATATGTGAAGATCATAATCATGAAAAATATTTCATTAAGCTTAATTATTCTTCAAAACACGAAATCATCAAAACTATCTAATCTTCAAGGCATATGTATGTCTAATACAAACTAACGTATACATACATATCCAAAACATAAAGAGTCCACAAGATATATGCATTAAGGCACGTGGCTCAAAAAGGATACTCATGTATAGTCAATAGTTTGGATAAGATGGACATATACATGAAGTTAAATATTGACACATAAACATGAAAACATGTAAGGCTAAATTTTCATCAAAGCAATTTTCATTTCAAGGTATATGTATGATTTGTCAACACAAGAAGTATACATACATATCCCTTAAACACACTTTGAGTCCATAATAGATATTTGCATGAAAGGCAAATGACTCAAGGGGTATACATGTATATCTTAAAGTTTGGCAATACAAACATATACATGAAGTGAAATATACAATCATAACGCAAATTCAAAAATGAGAATACAAGTTTAATATGTATGAATCATCAAAACTAGACTATACTAGCACATCTAATGGGTTCAAATAAGCATTCAATTCCAACTGTATATAGATTTATTTGTAGCCCACTCTATGTACAAGTATATAACTAGTCTTAATGAAAACTAACACTTAAATAAATATTCAAGACATGAAGCATCAAAATAAATATGAGAATCATCATGATAAAAGTCATCATAGAAAAACTAAAACATGATTATTATGTGAATTCACATGTATTAGATTCATGATGTACATTATAGCTTAAACATAAGTGAGAACACTAAGTATGGGATTATATAAGCATGTGTGTCTCAAATACTATACATGTATGTCAAGGATCTAATAAACATGGAATGAACATACTAATCCAATAACAATAAAAACATGCTATAAACTATGAACATGAAAAGCATGTAAACAAATAATAAGGAGTTAGGAATTGTTACCAAAACCTAGAAGGCAACCTCCATGTCTCCAAAACTTGGTGGTCCTCTCCACCATCTCTTCCCTTGAAAGTGATGCATCCAATTTGATTTCCATGAAGTCCGGAACGCATCCACTCCAAGGTGCTATCACTCTCACGTCATGTGAGAGCCCACACCTACATCAAAAATAATAGGAGGGGTGGTCTTTGGTACCCATATCTTCTTGGGTCCATGGGGGTTAGTACCTTCTCTAACCCAAACAAAATTCTTTGCTAAATTTTCAACATGTAAACGATCATAGCAAAATTTAGCAAGATGGCCTTTTCGGCCACAATGTGTACATGTGTACACATGAGCATACTTGTGTTGATGGTGTCCGTGTGAAGCATGTGTATGCCGTGATGGGTGTGCATGCATAAAGGATGGAACTTGTTTCTTTCGAACCAAGGTTTCCAACCGTGTGTGGTTCATGGCACATTGGCTCATAGTGGAGCCCAAACAATCTACTCTCTTCTTTAGCATACAAATATCATCATTAATCCTAGAAGAAGAGGTACATGCATTAGGTAGACTAGATGAAGAAGCTACACTAGCATGGCAAACATGTGCATCCATCTTATTTTGCAAAATAATGTTTTTCTTTAAACACACATCTAAATCATTTGAAATAGAAATAATTTTATTTTTCAAATCAACATTCTCTTTTAAAACAAAATCAATTTTTGAAGACAAGTTTTCATTTTTCTTCAAAAGAACATGGCAATCATTTTTATTTTTCAAAAACTCATTTTCTTTAAGTGCAAGACCAAGTTGAGATTTTAATGAATCCCTTTCATTAGCAATCTCCTCCTTCTCTTGCAAAACAACATCAAGTCTAGCAATCAAATTTTTATTTTCATTATTAATGCCTAGACTCTTCTTTTTCAACAAGTTATATTTTTCTATTAGTTTTTCACATACTATTGAAAGTTCTTCATTTAGAGCATGGGGATCAATATTATCATTTGAAGAACTAGAACAATCATCACTATCATAGTGGGGTTCCGAATGTACCTCAAGGGAGTCATTCCCTTGGACCATGTAGCATTGTGATTCGGACTCTCCACTAGTCTCCTCTTCTTGTCGGATTTGTGCTTGAAGCTCGGAGGTGGTGGTTGTTGTCAATTTGTTCCACACTACAAAAGCGGAATCAAAGTTAGAAACACACATAAGATAATCTTTAGGTAATGTGCTTCTAATGGCCTCAAGGGCATGTGCATTGGCCCCTATATGATTGCAATCACCAAGATAACATCTCTTGGTGGCCGCAAGGAAAACATGCAAACCTAGGGTCTTTAGGTACATGGACATCCTATACTTCCAAACATCAATGTTGGAAGGGTCAAAACTAGGAGGGGTCATGAAGACCATGGTAAACTATATATGAATGTGCAAACAAACAAATGCAAATGAGATTAGCAAGCAAATGGATCTCACTCCTAGGATGTTAAGCCTAAGTATCAGGAGCACTAGCTCTGATACCAATTGAAAAACACCTAGAGGGGGGGGTGAATAGGTGTAAGTGCTAATCTAAGAAACTTAATGCAAACTAAGTGCGCTAAATGCGGAAGCTAATGCAAATGTTGCACAAACTTGATACAATACAACAAGTGTAGCCGAATTCCCCTTGCGAGGCTCTGGACTAACTCCTCTTGATTCCCCTTGAAATGGGTTGAGGTGCTATGTGAAGCTCTTGTTGGATGAGTACAAATTAGGCCCACACACACAAGCAATCCAAGCAATATGAAGTGCACACACAATCAAGCCAAGCATATAAGAACGAATTGCAATATAAAAGATGCAAGGCGACACAAGCAATGTATAAGATATGTATGCAATGAATGAATGATGCTTACACAAAGTAAAGAGAGTAAGGGTTAGAGAGACAATGGATCAAACGCTAACACAAAGATTTGTTTCGAGGTTCGAGCACCTTGCTCTACATCCCCGCCTACACCACCGTGTAGGATTTCCCAATCCACTATAGGAGTATCAAACTCCTCTCTCAACCTTACAAAGCCACCGAGGCTATACAACCACAATCCACCTCTACCGAAGAGGGATACGGCCCGTAGCCAACTACAACAAACACCTCTACCTAAGAGGCTCACAAACCAATCACCCGATCACCTCTACCGAAGAGGGATACAACAAGAATAAGGGTGTACAACTTAGAGGTTACAAACAACAACCTCAAAACTCTCTCTTTCTTTCTTTTTCCACAAAACAAAGATCCTAATAGTTTAGGATAGAAGATATGGCTCAAGTGTGGAAACTAAGTGTTTTTGGAAACAAGCAACAAAGAAAAACTACTTGGGAAATCTCTTGTATATGATAGAAATAAAAGATCAAATCAAAATCCCAAAACCTAGTTCTCTTTGATTTTCCAAAAACCCAAAACAAATAAAGATGAGAAGTTTTAAAGCCCACAAACTCTTTTTAAAACTCTTTTAAACACCTCAGAAAACCAGTATTTTTTCTCTTAAAAAACTTGGCCAAAATCCCCAAAGAGATGGAGTTTATATAGGCCAAACAGAAAACTAGCCGTTAGAGCTGAGCTGGCAGCTCTGACAGGCGTCGGTCGACCGGCCCGGTCGACCGCCAACGGTCAGAAAAGTGACCGTTGGGCACTAGCGGTCGACCGGCCCGGTCGACCGAAACATCCTGAGAGTTGAACTCTCAACTCGGTCGACCGGTCCGGTCGACCGACTACAATGTGTAGCCAGCGTGCACGTCTGTGCACATCGGTCGACCGACCCGGTCGACCGGCCACTTGGTACGGTCGACCGGTCCGGTCGACCGAACTGGCCTGGCAGGCACAGTGCAGAACTGCACAGATACGGGATTTGAAAATAGGTCTTTTCACTCAATAAAAATCCCATAAAATCACAGTAAATCTAAAAAATAGTTTTAATCACAATAAAAACTGTTTTTCTAAAAATATGTTTTTCTAAAACTTATTTTTCCATAACTTCACAAAGTACAAAAACAAGATATTTTGAACTTATTAAAGCATAGTGTGTATGGATATGATCCACTACACAATCATAATGAAATATCTATGTTTTTGATATCTAGCATATAACAAGGTTTTGGTTTAAAGGATATGCATGATAGAAATACCAAAAACCAACTCTTGTATTTTTATCATAAACAAAACTTGTATTTTATCATACTAGATTTTTCCAAAACATGAATAGGATAGTCAAAATAAGTTTGTCTATAAGTTAAGCATGTATGTATAATTAGAAAACATCTACTATACATATAAATCTTGAAAACTTGTTTTGATCAAACTATTCATGAAACCACACATCAAAACATAAAACGTGTGTGTTTGTGCACTTGAGCATATCAACTATACTAAGCTTTACAAATGGATCTAAAACTCACAATCTAAACTAGGATACCTAAGTCTTCTCTTGAGGAACTCCATCTTCAAGTAGACTCGGTCCAAACTCCGTGATTCTCCAAGTGCAAAGGTATGATCTTTAAGCTTTGGCACCGGAATCATCATGAATAGCTTCTAATCATCTTGTTGAAGCTAATCACCAACCTAATATCCTGTTAATGATCTGAAACTTAGAAACACAAGAATATTAGTAAACATAACTACATGAGTGTTGATCATCATCAAAACTAGAGTGGAAGGCCATTGGGCCAACAATCTCCCCCTTTTTGATGATGACAAAACTCATGGAGTTATATATGCATGGATTAAAGATAAGCTTCAAAGAAGCTCCCCCTTAACTCATGCATAGGGATAATGAATATTAAACATGAAACATGCATATGCATAAACAATAAATGGTTCTAGATATCAAATGGAATATTCAAAACAAAATAAGCTCTAGATACCAATTACAAAACAAACTCTATAAATCAATTAAACTTAATATTCTTGAGATTAAAACATAATATATGCATAAACATAAGCATGCATATAAAACTTCATAAATCTTTCTCCCCCTTTTTGTCAATCATCAACAAAGGGGTAATCAAAACCATAAATAAAACGAGGGGTAAAAATCTTTCTTCCCCTTTATGTCAAACAAAATAATACAAACAATGTTCTCCCCCTTTTTGTCTAAAACAAAAAAAATCAATAAGGGGTGACTACAAACATGATATCAATTAAAAAATATGTCAATGAAGCATCTTGATACCAATAAATAAGGATCAATATATGTTATATGCTATATACATTCATGAAGAGGAAGACGCTAAGTTAGCTTCCCTACACATATGCATTACATGAAGAAGGGATGACAAGCCCCAATTCACATAACACATATTATGTAATGCATAAGAGGAGATGTGAAGCTCCCCCTACACACGTATATCATATAAAGAAGAGTTGTCAAGCTCCTCAATTTATAATATACTCAACATGAATCTATATGTAAGAGAGATGTTAAGCTCTCCTTGCATACAGGAAATACAAATCAAAACTTTGAATATATTCTTTAAACAAAATTTTGGAAATACCAATTGTAATTAAACATAAGTCTTGAATTCTTAAACATGAATCTTGAAACCAAAACAAATTTGAATTTCTTAAATATGATACCAATTGTAAGAATATATTTCATTTTGAAAATATATAAACAAATTTGATGTTGATATCATATGTTCAAAATAACAACTTTTAATCATAAAGAGTGGGAGTACAAATACCAATTGAAATACAAAATCAAATTTTCTTCCCCTTTATGAAATACAAACTAAAGTCATGCATAGTCTTGATAACAATTTAAAAGTAATCAATTTAAACAAAATTGAAACTCAAGCACTAGCATAAATACAAACATATATATGTATGAAAGATAGATACCAATAGAAATTGATATACTTGAAATTTAAAGCATACATACATACATAATAAACATATGAGTATACAAAAGGTCAAAATGATACCAATTGAAAGAGTTCAATGATACCAATTGACATAACAATAAGTTCAAGTGTATACATCATATTATCTACCACCCAATCATAATTCAAGTTTTAAAGATTTTCAATTTAGGGCATACATGAACATGATCTCCCATCCTACCGCCCTTAGAAGGTAGGGGTTTTCAAAGATAGATTTGAAAATGTAGTTTTGTTTGAAAATCACTACCAAAATGAAGAACGCCGCAACTAGTTAAATGAAAATTTGTTAACTAGCACGAAATCCTTCAAGTAAGGAATAAAACAAAATTGAAATTCACATGATAATCATCACTCTAACCAATAAAGCATAACTCATGAGAAACAAAACATGAGCAATAGATATGAGTGTACAAATAATATGTGAAGATCATAATCATGAAAAATATTTCATTAAGCTCAATTATTCTTCAAAACACGAAATCATCAAAACTATCTAATCTTCAAGGCATATGTATGTCTAATACAAACTAACGTATACATACATATCCAAAACATAAAGAGTCCACAAGATATATGCATTAAGGCACGTGGCTCAAAAAGGATACTCATGTATAGTCAATAGTTTGGATAAGATGGACATATACATGAAGTTAAATATTGACACATAAACATGAAAACATGTAAGGCTAAATTTTCATCAAAGCAATTTTCATTTCAAGGTATATGTATGATTTGTCAACACAAGAAGTATACATACATATCCCTTAAACACACTTTGAGTCCATAATAGATATTTGCATGAAAGGCAAATGACTCAAGGGGTATACATGTATATCTTAAAGTTTGGCAATACAAACATATACATGAAGTGAAATATACAATCATAACGCAAATTCAAAAATGAGAATACAAGTTTAATATGTATGAATCATCAAAACTAGACTATACTAGCACATCTAATGGGTTCAAATAAGCATTCAATTCCAACTGTATATAGATTTATTTGTAGCCCACTCTATGTACAAGTATATAACTAGTCTTAATGAAAACTAACACTTAAATAAATATTCAAGACATGAAGCATCAAAACAAATATGAGAATCATCATGATAAAAGTCATCATAGAAAAACTAAAACATGATTATTATGTGAATTCACATGTATTAGATTCATGATGTACATTATAGCTTAAACATAAGTGAGAACACTAAGTATGGGATTATATAAGCATGTGTGTCTCAAATACTATACATGTATGTCAAGGATCTAATAAACATGGAATGAACATACTAATCCAATAACAATAAAAACATGCTATAAACTATGAACATGAAAAGCATGTAAACAAATAATAAGGAGTTAGGAATTGTTACCAAAACCTAGAAGGCAACCTCCATGTCTCCAAAACTTGGTGGTCCTCTCCACCATCTCTTCCCTTGAAAGTGATGCATCCAATTTGATTTCCATGAAGTCCGGAACGCATCCACTCCAAGGTGCTATCACTCTCACGTCATGTGAGAGCCCACACCTACATCAAAAATAATAGGAGGGGTGGTCTTTGGTACCCATATCTTCTTGGGTCCATGGGGGTTAGTACCTTCTCTAACCCAAACAAAATTCTTTGCTAAATTTTCAACATGTAAACGATCATAGCAAAATTTAGCAAGATGGCCTTTTCGGCCACAATGTGTACATGTGTACACATGAGCATACTTGTGTTGATGGTGTCCGTGTGAAGCATGTGTATGCCGTGATGGGTGTGCATGCATAAAGGATGGAACTTGTTTCTTTCGAACCAAGGTTTCCAACCGTGTGTGGTTCATGGCACATTGGCTCATAGTGGAGCCCAAACAATCTACTCTCTTCTTTAGCATACAAATATCATCATTAATCCTAGAAGAAGAGGTACATGCATTAGGTAGACTAGATGAAGAAGCTACACTAGCATGGCAAACATGTGCATCCATCTTATTTTGCAAAATAATGTTTTTCTTTAAACACACATCTAAATCATTTGAAATAGAAATAATTTTATTTTTCAAATCAACATTCTCTTTTAAAACAAAATCAATTTTGAAGACAAGTTTTCATTTTTCTTCAAAAGAACATGGCAATCATTTTTATTTTTCAAAAACTCATTTTCTTTAAGTGCAAGACCAAGTTGAGATTTTAATGAATCCCTTTCATTAGCAATCTCCTCCTTCTCTTGCAAAACAACATCAAGTCTAGCAATCAAATTTTTATTTTCATTATTAATGCCTAGACTCTTCTTTTTCAACAAGTTATATTTTTCTATTAGTTTTTCACATACTATTGAAAGTTCTTCATTTAGAGCATGGGATCAATATTATCATTTGAAGAACTAGAACAATCATCACTATCATAGTGGGGTTCCGAATGTACCTCAAGGGAGTCATTCCCTTGGACCATGTAGCATTGTGATTCGGACTCTCCACTAGTCTCCTCTTCTTGTCGGATTTGTGCTTGAAGCTCGGAGGTGGTGGTTGTTGTCAATTTGTTCCACACTACAAAAGCGGAATCAAAGTTAGAAACACACATAAGATAATCTTTAGGTAATGTGCTTCTAATGGCCTCAAGGGCATGTGCATTGGCCCCTATATGATTGCAATCACCAAGATAACATCTCTTGGTGGCCGCAAGGAAAACATGCAAACCTAGGGTCTTTAGGTACATGGACATCCTATACTTCCAAACATCAATGTTGGAAGGGTCAAAACTAGGAGGGGTCATGAAGACCATGGTAAACTATATATGAATGTGCAAACAAACAAATGCAAATGAGATTAGCAAGCAAATGGATCTCACTCCTAGGATGTTAAGCCTAAGTATCAGGAGCACTAGCTCTGATACCAATTGAAAAACACCTAGAGGGGGGGTGAATAGGTGTAAGTGCTAATCTAAGAAACTTAATGCAAACTAAGTGCGCTAAATGCGGAAGCTAATGCAAATGTTGCACAAACTTGATACAATACAACAAGTGTAGCCGAATTCCCCTTGCGAGGCTCTGGACTAACTCCTCTTGATTCCCCTTGAAATGGGTTGAGGTGCTATGTGAAGCTCTTGTTGGATGAGTACAAATTAGGCCCACACACACAAGCAATCCAAGCAATATGAAGTGCACACACAATCAAGCCAAGCATATAAGAACGAATTGCAATATAAAAGATGCAAGGCGACACAAGCAATGTATAAGATATGTATGCAATGAATGAATGATGCTTACACAAAGTAAAGAGAGTAAGGGTTAGAGAGACAATGGATCAAACGCTAACACAAAGATTTGTTTCGAGGTTCGAGCACCTTGCTCTACATCCCCGCCTACACCACCGTGTAGGATTTCCCAATCCACTATAGGAGTATCAAACTCCTCTCTCAACCTTACAAAGCCACCGAGGCTATACAACCACAATCCACCTCTACCGAAGAGGGATACGGCCCGTAGCCAACTACAACAAACACCTCTACCTAAGAGGCTCACAAACCAATCACCCGATCACCTCTACCGAAGAGGGATACAACAAGAATAAGGGTGTACAACTTAGAGGTTACAAACAACAACCTCAAAACTCTCTCTTTCTTTCTTTTTCCACAAAACAAAGATCCTAATAGTTTAGGATAGAAGATATGGCTCAAGTGTGGAAACTAAGTGTTTTTGGAAACAAGCAACAAAGAAAAACTACTTGGGAAATCTCTTGTATATGATAGAAATAAAAGATCAAATCAAAATCCCAAAACCTAGTTCTCTTTGATTTTCCAAAAACCCAAAACAAATAAAGATGAGAAGTTTTAAAGCCCACAAACTCTTTTTAAAACTCTTTTAAACACCTCAGAAAACCAGTATTTTTTCTCTTAAAAAACTTGGCCAAAATCCCCAAAGAGATGGAGTTTATATAGGCCAAACAGAAAACTAGCCGTTAGAGCTGAGCTGGCAGCTCTGACAGGCGTCGGTCGACCGGCCCGGTCGACCGCCAACGGTCAGAAAAGTGACCGTTGGGCACTAGCGGTCGACCGGCCCGGTCGACCGAAACATCCTGAGAGTTGAACTCTCAACTCGGTCGACCGGTCCGGTCGACCGACTACAATGTGTAGCCAGCGTGCACGTCTGTGCACATCGGTCGACCGACCCGGTCGACCGGCCACTTGGTACGGTCGACCGGTCCGGTCGACCGAACTGGCCTGGCAGGCACAGTGCAGAACTGCACAGATACGGGATTTGAAAATAGGTCTTTTCACTCAATAAAAATCCCATAAAATCACAGTAAATCTAAAAAATAGTTTTAATCACAATAAAAACTGTTTTTCTAAAAATATGTTTTTCTAAAACTTATTTTTCCATAACTTCACAAAGTACAAAAACAAGATATTTTGAACTTATTAAAGCATAGTGTGTATGGATATGATCCACTACACAATCATAATGAAATATCTATGTTTTTGATATCTAGCATATAACAAGGTTTTGGTTTAAAGGATATGCATGATAGAAATACCAAAAACCAACTCTTGTATTTTTATCATAAACAAAACTTGTATTTTATCATACTAGATTTTTCCAAAACATGAATAGGATAGTCAAAATAAGTTTGTCTATAAGTTAAGCATGTATGTATAATTAGAAAACATCTACTATACATATAAATCTTGAAAACTTGTTTTGATCAAACTATTCATGAAACCACACATCAAAACATAAAACGTGTGTGTTTGTGCACTTGAGCATATCAACTATACTAAGCTTTACAAATGGATCTAAAACTCACAATCTAAACTAGGATACCTAAGTCTTCTCTTGAGGAACTCCATCTTCAAGTAGACTCGGTCCAAACTCCGTGATTCTCCAAGTGCAAAGGTATGATCTTTAAGCTTTGGCACCGGAATCATCATGAATAGCTTCTAATCATCTTGTTGAAGCTAATCACCAACCTAATATCCTGTTAATGATCTGAAACTTAGAAACACAAGAATATTAGTAAACATAACTACATGAGTGTTGATCATCATCAAAACTAGAGTGGAAGGCCATTGGGCCAACAATCTCCCCCTTTTTGATGATGACAAAACTCATGGAGTTATATATGCATGGATTAAAGATAAGCTTCAAAGAAGCTCCCCCTTAACTCATGCATAGGGATAATGAATATTAAACATGAAACATGCATATGCATAAACAATAAATGGTTCTAGATATCAAATGGAATATTCAAAACAAAATAAGCTCTAGATACCAATTACAAAACAAACTCTATAAATCAATTAAACTTAATATTCTTGAGATTAAAACATAATATATGCATAAACATAAGCATGCATATAAAACTTCATAAATCTTTCTCCCCCTTTTTGTCAATCATCAACAAAGGGGTAATCAAAACCATAAATAAAACGAGGGGTAAAAATCTTTCTTCCCCTTTATGTCAAACAAAATAATACAAACAATGTTCTCCCCCTTTTTGTCTAAAACAAAAAAAATCAATAAGGGGTGACTACAAACATGATATCAATTAAAAAATATGTCAATGAAGCATCTTGATACCAATAAATAAGGATCAATATATGTTATATGCTATATACATTCATGAAGAGGAAGACGCTAAGTTAGCTTCCCTACACATATGCATTACATGAAGAAGGGATGACAAGCCCCAATTCACATAACACATATTATGTAATGCATAAGAGGAGATGTGAAGCTCCCCCTACACACGTATATCATATAAAGAAGAGTTGTCAAGCTCCTCAATTTATAATATACTCAACATGAATCTATATGTAAGAGAGATGTTAAGCTCTCCTTGCATACAGGAAATACAAATCAAAACTTTGAATATATTCTTTAAACAAAATTTTGGAAATACCAATTGTAATTAAACATAAGTCTTGAATTCTTAAACATGAATCTTGAAACCAAAACAAATTTTGAATTTCTTAAATATGATACCAATTGTAAGAATATATTTCATTTTGAAAATATATAAACAAATTTGATGTTGATATCATATGTTCAAAATAACAACTTTTAATCATAAAGAGTGGGAGTACAAATACCAATTGAAATACAAAATCAAATTTTCTTCCCCTTTATGAAATACAAACTAAAGTCATGCATAGTCTTGATAACAATTTAAAAGTAATCAATTTAAACAAAATTGAAACTCAAGCACTAGCATAAATACAAACATATATATGTATGAAAGATAGATACCAATAGAAATTGATATACTTGAAATTTAAAGCATACATACATACATAATAAACATATGAGTATACAAAAGGTCAAAATGATACCAATTGAAAGAGTTCAATGATACCAATTGACATAACAATAAGTTCAAGTGTATACATCATATTATCTACCACCCAATCATAATTCAAGTTTTAAAGATTTTCAATTTAGGGCATACATGAACATGATCTCCCATCCTACCGCCCTTAGAAGGTAGGGGTTTTCAAAGATAGATTTGAAAATGTAGTTTTGTTTGAAAATCACTACCAAAATGAAGAACGCCGCAACTAGTTAAATGAAAATTTGTTAACTAGCACGAAATCCTTCAAGTAAGGAATAAAACAAAATTGAAATTCACATGATAATCATCACTCTAACCAATAAAGCATAACTCATGAGAAACAAAACATGAGCAATAGATATGAGTGTACAAATAATATGTGAAGATCATAATCATGAAAAATATTTCATTAAGCTCAATTATTCTTCAAAACACGAAATCATCAAAACTATCTAATCTTCAAGGCATATGTATGTCTAATACAAACTAACGTATACATACATATCCAAAACATAAAGAGTCCACAAGATATATGCATTAAGGCACGTGGCTCAAAAAGGATACTCATGTATAGTCAATAGTTTGGATAAGATGGACATATACATGAAGTTAAATATTGACACATAAACATGAAAACATGTAAGGCTAAATTTTCATCAAAGCAATTTTCATTTCAAGGTATATGTATGATTTGTCAACACAAGAAGTATACATACATATCCCTTAAACACACTTTGAGTCCATAATAGATATTTGCATGAAAGGCAAATGACTCAAGGGGTATACATGTATATCTTAAAGTTTGGCAATACAAACATATACATGAAGTGAAATATACAATCATAACGCAAATTCAAAAATGAGAATACAAGTTTAATATGTATGAATCATCAAAACTAGACTATACTAGCACATCTAATGGGTTCAAATAAGCATTCAATTCCAACTGTATATAGATTTATTTGTAGCCCACTCTATGTACAAGTATATAACTAGTCTTAATGAAAACTAACACTTAAATAAATATTCAAGACATGAAGCATCAAAACAAATATGAGAATCATCATGATAAAAGTCATCATAGAAAAACTAAAACATGATTATTATGTGAATTCACATGTATTAGATTCATGATGTACATTATAGCTTAAACATAAGTGAGAACACTAAGTATGGGATTATATAAGCATGTGTGTCTCAAATACTATACATGTATGTCAAGGATCTAATAAACATGGAATGAACATACTAATCCAATAACAATAAAAACATGCTATAAACTATGAACATGAAAAGCATGTAAACAAATAATAAGGAGTTAGGAATTGTTACCAAAACCTAGAAGGCAACCTCCATGTCTCCAAAACTTGGTGGTCCTCTCCACCATCTCTTCCCTTGAAAGTGATGCATCCAATTTGATTTCCATGAAGTCCGGAACGCATCCACTCCAAGGTGCTATCACTCTCACGTCATGTGAGAGCCCACACCTACATCAAAAATAATAGGAGGGGTGGTCTTTGGTACCCATATCTTCTTGGGTCCATGGGGGTTAGTACCTTCTCTAACCCAAACAAAATTCTTTGCTAAATTTTCAACATGTAAACGATCATAGCAAAATTTAGCAAGATGGCCTTTTCGGCCACAATGTGTACATGTGTACACATGAGCATACTTGTGTTGATGGTGTCCGTGTGAAGCATGTGTATGCCGTGATAGGTGTGCATGCATAAAGGATGGAACTTGTTTCTTTCGAACCAAGGTTTCCAACCGTGTGTGGTTCATGGCACATTGGCTCATAGTGGAGCCCAAACAATCTACTCTCTTCTTTAGCATACAAATATCATCATTAATCCTAGAAGAAGAGGTACATGCATTAGGTAGACTAGATGAAGAAGCTACACTAGCATGGCAAACATGTGCATCCATCTTATTTTGCAAAATAATGTTTTTCTTTAAACACACATCTAAATCATTTGAAATAGAAATAATTTTATTTTTCAAATCAACATTCTCTTTTAAAACAAAATCAATTTTTGAAGACAAGTTTTCATTTTTCTTCAAAAGAACATGGCAATCATTTTTATTTTTCAAAAACTCATTTTCTTTAAGTGCAAGACCAAGTTGAGATTTTAATGAATCCCTTTCATTAGCAATCTCCTCCTTCTCTTGCAAAACAACATCAAGTCTAGCAATCAAATTTTTATTTTCATTATTAATGCCTAGACTCTTCTTTTTCAACAAGTTATATTTTTCTATTAGTTTTTCACATACTATTGAAAGTTCTTCATTTAGAGCATGGGGATCAATATTATCATTTGAAGAACTAGAACAATCATCACTATCATAGTGGGGTTCCGAATGTACCTCAAGGGAGTCATTCCCTTGGACCATGTAGCATTGTGATTCGGACTCTCCACTAGTCTCCTCTTCTTGTCGGATTTGTGCTTGAAGCTCGGAGGTGGTGGTTGTTGTCAATTTGTTCCACACTACAAAAGCGGAATCAAAGTTAGAAACACACATAAGATAATCTTTAGGTAATGTGCTTCTAATGGCCTCAAGGGCATGTGCATTGGCCCCTATATGATTGCAATCACCAAGATAACATCTCTTGGTGGCCGCAAGGAAAACATGCAAACCTAGGGTCTTTAGGTACATGGACATCCTATACTTCCAAACATCAATGTTGGAAGGGTCAAAACTAGGAGGGGTCATGAAGACCATGGTAAACTATATATGAATGTGCAAACAAACAAATGCAAATGAGATTAGCAAGCAAATGGATCTCACTCCTAGGATGTTAAGCCTAAGTATCAGGAGCACTAGCTCTGATACCAATTGAAAAACACCTAGAGGGGGGGGTGAATAGGTGTAAGTGCTAATCTAAGAAACTTAATGCAAACTAAGTGCGCTAAATGCGGAAGCTAATGCAAATGTTGCACAAACTTGATACAATACAACAAGTGTAGCCGAATTCCCCTTGCGAGGCTCTGGACTAACTCCTCTTGATTCCCCTTGAAATGGGTTGAGGTGCTATGTGAAGCTCTTGTTGGATGAGTACAAATTAGGCCCACACACACAAGCAATCCAAGCAATATGAAGTGCACACACAATCAAGCCAAGCATATAAGAACGAATTGCAATATAAAAGATGCAAGGCGACACAAGCAATGTATAAGATATGTATGCAATGAATGAATGATGCTTACACAAAGTAAAGAGAGTAAGGGTTAGAGAGACAATGGATCAAACGCTAACACAAAGATTTGTTTCGAGGTTCGAGCACCTTGCTCTACATCCCCGCCTACACCACCGTGTAGGATTTCCCAATCCACTATAGGAGTATCAAACTCCTCTCTCAACCTTACAAAGCCACCGAGGCTATACAACCACAATCCACCTCTACCGAAGAGGGATACGGCCCGTAGCCAACTACAACAAACACCTCTACCTAAGAGGCTCACAAACCAATCACCCGATCACCTCTACCGAAGAGGGATACAACAAGAATAAGGGTGTACAACTTAGAGGTTACAAACAACAACCTCAAAACTCTCTCTTTCTTTCTTTTTCCACAAAACAAAGATCCTAATAGTTTAGGATAGAAGATATGGCTCAAGTGTGGAAACTAAGTGTTTTTGGAAACAAGCAACAAAGAAAAACTACTTGGGAAATCTCTTGTATATGATAGAAATAAAAGATCAAATCAAAATCCCAAAACCTAGTTCTCTTTGATTTTCCAAAAACCCAAAACAAATAAAGATGAGAAGTTTTAAAGCCCACAAACTCTTTTTAAAACTCTTTTAAACACCTCAGAAAACCAGTATTTTTTCTCTTAAAAAACTTGGCCAAAATCCCCAAAGAGATGGAGTTTATATAGGCCAAACAGAAAACTAGCCGTTAGAGCTGAGCTGGCAGCTCTGACAGGCGTCGGTCGACCGGCCCGGTCGACCGCCAACGGTCAGAAAAGTGACCGTTGGGCACTAGCGGTCGACCGGCCCGGTCGACCGAAACATCCTGAGAGTTGAACTCTCAACTCGGTCGACCGGTCCGGTCGACCGACTACAATGTGTAGCCAGCGTGCACGTCTGTGCACATCGGTCGACCGACCCGGTCGACCGGCCACTTGGTACGGTCGACCGGTCCGGTCGACCGAACTGGCCTGGCAGGCACAGTGCAGAACTGCACAGATACGGGATTTGAAAATAGGTCTTTTCACTCAATAAAAATCCCATAAAATCACAGTAAATCTAAAAAATAGTTTTAATCACAATAAAAACTGTTTTTCTAAAAATATGTTTTTCTAAAACTTATTTTTCCATAACTTCACAAAGTACAAAAACAAGATATTTTGAACTTATTAAAGCATAGTGTGTATGGATATGATCCACTACACAATCATAATGAAATATCTATGTTTTTGATATCTAGCATATAACAAGGTTTTGGTTTAAAGGATATGCATGATAGAAATACCAAAAACCAACTCTTGTATTTTTATCATAAACAAAACTTGTATTTTATCATACTAGATTTTTCCAAAACATGAATAGGATAGTCAAAATAAGTTTGTCTATAAGTTAAGCATGTATGTATAATTAGAAAACATCTACTATACATATAAATCTTGAAAACTTGTTTTGATCAAACTATTCATGAAACCACACATCAAAACATAAAACGTGTGTGTTTGTGCACTTGAGCATATCAACTATACTAAGCTTTACAAATGGATCTAAAACTCACAATCTAAACTAGGATACCTAAGTCTTCTCTTGAGGAACTCCATCTTCAAGTAGACTCGGTCCAAACTCCGTGATTCTCCAAGTGCAAAGGTATGATCTTTAAGCTTTGGCACCGGAATCATCATGAATAGCTTCTAATCATCTTGTTGAAGCTAATCACCAACCTAATATCCTGTTAATGATCTGAAACTTAGAAACACAAGAATATTAGTAAACATAACTACATGAGTGTTGATCATCATCAAAACTAGAGTGGAAGGCCATTGGGCCAACACTGACCTGGCTGATTAACTTGTGGTCAAAGTCTGCACCCTACCTCCCGTGGACAGTCTAACCAGTTAGGAGTCGTCTAGGTCATAAGTCTACCCCAACTTAGGTTAGAATTTTTTTTCTTTTTGTTTGCTTATTTGTTTGTTTTCTTTTTCTTTGTTTGTGTTTGTGTGATATGGCATATAATAATAATTTTTCCAATTTTAATCCATATTACACACCACCCTCTTTTTCGGATATTACCAACCCGGCATATCATAATTTTGACCAACCTAGTGTGCCGGAATGGTCTTATCCGAATGAATATAACCCATGCCCCCCATCTTATGACCATAATTTTCATACCACTTTCAACTCTTCACAGAGTTCATGGGGTTTCGCTTCCCCCGAGTCCAATTTTCAACCAACTTGTCCTCCGTATCCACCTTGTCCACAATATTCCCAAGATTCATACTCAGATCCACCCATTCAGAATAGAAAACCATCTATCTTGGAAATGATGAGTATGCATGAGTCCAAGCAACAATTACCATCAATCTTTGACATGATGATGCGTGAGTCCGAGCAACAATCACAGAATCTGACCGACTCACAACTTCATCACGATTGTCCCAACAACACTTCCTCTTTTCAAGTCCAATCACAAAATGATGCACCAATCGACTATGAAAAGATGCTTGAAGCCATGACTCAGGCTAGATTAGCTCGTGATCATGAAATAGATATGATGATTCAATCTTTACGTTCTCACCGTTCGGCCAATTCTGATATCGCTAATCATTCTGTTAGAGCCGACGAGCCACGTTGTTTTGGACAACAAGATTCTATTTCAGTACCATCATTTGAACTTGCCGAAACTCCAATTTTTGATAGTTTGGCAAGTTATTCCTTTCCTGAAATAGAACTTGACCATGAATATGATCCTGATCCCCACCTTGATGATTCAATTTTGCTTCTTGTTCAATAATGACTCCGGTGTCTCCACCTGATTTCACTTTTTCCGAGTCAACATTGGATCCTGTGCCAATTCATCATGAAATTGAATCACCCATTTTTGATGATCATATTGAACTTGACCAATTTTATAATTTTGAAAGTCCCATGGATAAATTGGAAAGTTCTCATTTTTATGATATTGAACTCAATGAGATATGTGACCTAGATTCTCAAATCTGTGATCAAGTTCAAATTCCCGAATCATTATTGACTCCTATTTTGTTACCCAACTTAGGTAATCTTTTGGAGTCAGTTTTGATTCCCACACCTATCATTCCTGAACTTGAATCACCAATATTGAGTCACATTCCATTGTGGGAAGATGATTGTGGACTTGAGTTTCAACTTATTGATTTGAACCCACTTCTTGAACCAAGCCCGACTCCTGAACCATTACTTGATTTAAGTTTCTTTCCTGAGTCGGTATTCGTTCCCGCACTTCTGACGTCCAAGTCAATCATCCATCTTTTCACACTCCATTTTGGGACAAGGCGGTTAACACAATTGACTCTGAAAATAATTATGAAATTTGGAAATTTGATGGGGTGGAATTGTTAAAAAATGATAATACATACATTTTAGTTGGTTATACAAGAGAAATTTCTGGTAGGTTCTGTGAACTACCACATTATCCTGATTGGGTAGCAACGCTTAGCCCAATTAGACCACCACCGGAACCACCACCTTGAGGTAACATCTGCCTTCCCTTTCTTCTTTTTCATGCATATATGCATTCATTCATACATTGAGGACAATGCATGAGATAAGTGTGGGGGGAGGCTTTATTAACATACTAACATAGGTAGAAACTAACAAAAAAATTTTGCTAATAAAAAAAACGAACAAAAAAATTTTGCTAATAAAAAAAAATTTGCTAAAAGAAAAATTTAAAAAAAAAGGACAATATTTTGACTTATCTTTTGAAAGAAATCTAAGTTAGTCTTAAGAATTAGGAAAATTATGATTAGGATTTCTTAAAACTTGGTCAAAATAAATCAATTGTTGATTTTTTAGGTATAGGAGGAGAAATTGAATAAGTAATTAGTCTTAATTTTTACCTTAATAAAATGTGCATACCTAATGCATATCTAGGATTCTAAGACAAAGACCCTTGTGCCTCATATAAAAAAATATAAAAATAAAAAATAAAAAAAATAAAATCACTAATTAAGCTGGATACATGTGCCTCAAGAAGCATAAGTATTCACGCCTAAAGGTGAGTTTATAAATAAGCGTCCTTAGTTTTGTGGCCTAGTTCACTCGAATTTAAGTCCGTGGGGTGTTTTCTTATCCGGTGCCCTAAAACCAACCAGTTTGGGAGCCACCGACTTTAAGTTCGCTACATGGGTGGATTAGAAAGCCTAAGAAAACTAAGAAATATAATATATGTATTAACACATCTAATAGTCAATTAATTAGGTATGAGGGCCTCAAGAAGCCTTGATACTTACACGAAAGAAAATTAGATGAGTTATACATGTTAAATAAAAGAAAAAATATTATATTAACACATCTAATAGTCAATTAGTTAGGTATGAGGGCCTCAAGAAGCCTTAATACTTACACGAAAGAAAATTAGATGAGTTATAAAAAAATAATAATAATAATAAAGAGGCATGAGAGTCCAAGTTAAGGAATTCCTAGCAAAGATTTACAAGGATGCATATGATTTTTGGTAACGAAAAAGACTATACAAAAATTCAACTTTGATCCTTACCTAAAATGGATAACAATTTACTTTATAAAGACTAAGTTTAAGAATGAATAAAAATGATAATCTTAAAACTTATAGATTACTTAATCTCTTCAAATATATTTCAAATATTTTCCTTTTTATGGATTTTGTGGGTGTAATCCGCTGAAAACCCTCACGAGACAACACTCGTCCTCTAGGGTAACCTAGGGGTTTAACGGCTTATTGCACATGCTAAGTGCAATCGTGATTCCTACGAAAGTGAGTTAGCTAGTTTAGTTTTTCTTTTTCTTTTTGATTTTTACTCGAGGACGAGCAAAAAGATAAGTGTGGGGGTGTGATAGGTAGTAAAAAGTGCATATTTTCCAATACATTTACTATCACATTTTCATATTTATTCTTATAATTCTGCACATTTACTAATATTTTATTATTTATTGTGTGCAGGCCTTGAGAAATAAAAATAAAAGAATAAAGCCTTAAAAGAAGCCCAAAAGCCCATATTCAAGCCCAATGCAAAAGTTGCAATTATCAAATGTCAAAGTTGCAATTACTAAGGGCAATAGTTGCAAATACTAAAAGAAGAGGGAAGGATAGACTTCTATTCAACCCTAAATACTTGCAGGATGAGGATAAAAGCCAAAGAAAGAGAGTGCAAGGATGAAATTCGTTTTGAAAGAGATTTGGATCTAGGGTAACTTGCTTCCCAAGTTATCCCGAAAATTCAAAATAAAGAGTCAGGATACATCTTCTAGAAGGATAAACTCAGATGGACGGACCAGAGGAGGCCACGCGCGAAAGCGCGTGGCCAGCCGACACAACTTGGCCGCGAAAACGCGGCCCAAGCCGCGTTTCCGCGGCAATCTGGATGAGACCAAGTAACAGCTTTCGTGGAGGAGTCGTATTGGGACTCTACTTCTTCCAGCCCCTATAAATACCCTGCAGATCTCAGAAGTCCAGCGCAGTACAGAGCTAAATCTAGGGTTTTTAGGCTAGTTTGTAGTTTAGGTTTTTATTTTTCTTTTGTAATTTTTATTTTTTTATGTAACTGAGAGTGGAGGATGCTTTCATGGAGGAAGGAGTTCATGCTTGTACTGAGGTGACATCGGTGTAAGTCAACTTTTCTTCCATTGTTAATAAAATCTACTCAAGGTTTGTTTTTGTTATTCTTGTTTTATTTTATTGTTTCTCTATTCTTGTTTTATTTTATTGTTTCTCTCTGATGTCTTGCAAACCATGAGAACTGATCGCTTCGAGACTGCTTAGCCAAAGAAGAGCCCTTGATGGCCTATGGTGATGAACAAGCCTTCTCTTGCTAGTATAGTTTGTCTTTTGTTTTCGTAGTGTAGATCGAGAAGGGGTAGGATCCTATACGCCATGCTTGAATGCCTTCAAAGACAAGGTAAGTCGTTGCAACGGTTCAAAGGTAAACAGGCCGGAGAGGTAAGTTTTTAGTTTTTTTGTCTTTCTTTTATTTTTAGTGTAAATCACAATATTCTTAATCTTTTTCACACTTCCTCAACTTCATTGTAAATATCGCTTCTTTTTCTCCATCTTCTTAATCTATCACTTTCTTCCTAACCTGACTTTAACTATTATTTTTTATTTTTAACTAAAAAGAATTTTTTAGAGAACTTGCTACACAAGCTTCCATCACTAGTCCCTCCCTGAGGATCACGACCCGCATAGCCATTGCTACAGTGGATTAGAATTGAGCACCTTGCACATCTTTACTTCTAAATCTAATATTCTATATTTTGTGTGCAGGAAAATCTCAATCATCATTCATCGGTTTGGTATCCCTAGGCGGATCATCCATGATAACGGTCCCCAATTCATAAGCCAGGTATTCTATCGATTCTGTGATAAATACCGAATACAGAATGCGGCGTCAACTGCCTATAATCCTGCTGCTAATGGCTTAGCGGAAGCATTCAACAAGACAATCATTAAGTTACTCAAGAAGTTCATTTCCTCGAATAAGCGAGATTGGAATGAAAAGCTTAGTGAATGTCTTTGGGCCTACCGAACCACGGTTCGAACTCCGACAGGTAATACGCCTTTTTCCCTGGTATACGGGTGTGAAGCAGTCATACCGTTGGAAATCCAGATGCCGTCATTACGAGTCGCTCTGATCACTAAGATTACATCAGAGGACAATGATCGGTTGCGTCTTCAAGAGCTCGAAGCCCTAGATGAGAAGCGGTTACGAGCTCAGCAGCACATTGAGTTGTATCAAGCTCGAATCTCAAAAGTCTTCAACAAGAAGGTCAAACAAAGAGTCTTCTAGAAAGGAGATTTGGTTTTAGCCGTCAGACGACCAATGATCATGACTCACAAAACCAAAGGCAAATTTAAGCCCAAATGGGAGGGACCGTTTGTAATAGAAACAGTCTATTCAAATGGAGCATATCGCCTTCTGACTTCAGATGGTGATTTACTCATTATGCTGATCAATGACAAGTTCTTAAAGAAGTATTATCCTTGATTAAGGATCCTTCTCATGATCAAGTTAACATTACACCTCTGATCAAGACCTTCAAATCCAAAGTACACAGAAGGAGCGCCCCTCTCTTCCTCCAAATAAGATCATACAACTATAAACCAGTAGGAAGCTGATCATACACTGGTTGTCTCAAAGAAGAATCAAGGTTACACATGTACTAACTAAATGATCTAACACCTTTAACGGTTAAGGATAGAGGAAAATGTTGGCCCTTAAGCCCAACATAAGTCCTCGATAACTCATCATGCTGAGGGGAATAGCATGGCTAGCCCGACTCAAACGGTAGTTGGTAAAGGCATATCAAACCTGTTGACAGCTGAGGATTTGCTAAAAATTCTAAGGGACCTGTTCCTATTTGATTCCCTCTCTAAAATCACTTACCAATTCTCATCCATAGAATGGTAAGACCACCTATAAAGAATGACCGATCCACTCGAATTACTGCTATGTTCAAACACCTCTAACAGTAAATGAATCTCTCGGTCAAGTTAATACCATATTTTCGGCCAAAATTGCTCATACCGCAAATCCATTTCGCTGTTAAGTTAACATTAAACCTATGACAGTGATCTCCTCGTTTTTCTCTGTGAGAACGAGACCTTTTCGTGCTATGTTTAACACTACACCTCTGGCATCCATTTCGCTGTTAAGTTAATATTAAACCTATGATAGTGATCTCGTTTTTCTCTATGAGAACGAGACCTTTTCATGCTATGTTTAACACTACACCTCTGGCATCCATTTCGCTGTTAAGTTAACATTAAACCTATGACAGTGATCTCCTCATTTTTCTCAGTGAAAATGAGACCTTTTCTTGCTATGTTTAATACTACACTTCTGGCATCTATTTCGCTGTTAAGTTAACATTAAACCTATGACAGTGATCTCCTCATTTTTCTCTGTGAAAATGAGACCTTTTCATGCTATGTTTAACACTACACCTCTGGCATCCATTTCGCTGTTAAGTTAACATTAAACCTATGACTGTGATCTCCTCGTTTTTCCCAGTGAAAATGAGACCTTTTCATGCTATGTTTAACACTACACCTCTGGCATCCATTTCGCTGCTAAGTTAACATTAAACCTATGACAGTGATCTCCTCGTTTTTCGCAATGAAAACGAGACCTTTTCATGCTATGTTTAACACTACACCTCTGGCATCCATTTCACTGTTAAGTTAACATTAAACCTATGACAGTGATCTCTCGATTTTCGGAATGAAAATGAGATCTTTCCGTGCTATGTTTAACATTATACCTCTAGCATGCATATCTTTTTATCAAATTAACATTACACCTCTGACAAATTGCTTTCCGAATCCCTACGAAGTTCTTTTTGTTACGTTAACATTACACCTCTGACATATGATCTGCTATGAAATTCATTTCCTAGCTCCCTAGCAAGTTTCTGAGTCCCACTCAGTCTTTGGTGGACTTTTCTGGTTGTCACGTTAACAATATACCTCTAACAATTTCTTCCAAATCCCATCAAAATTTTGAGCTTGGTGGCTTCTCAATCGGTTACGTCATTGCGACCTCTGAACCAGCAGATAATCAAGTCTCATCTTTCAGTCCGGCAAGGACTATTTCTTTGTCATCATATGATAAAATTTTGAGCTTGGTGGCTTCTCAATCGGTTACGTCATTGCGACCTCTGAGCCGGCAGATAGCCAAGGCTCATCTTTCAGTCCGGCAAGGACTATTTCTTTGTCATCATATGATAAAATTTTGAGCTTGGTGGCTTCTCAATCGGTTACGTCATTGCGACCTTTGAACCGCAGATAGCCAAGCCTCATCTTTCAGTCCGGTAAGGACTATTTCTTTGTCATCATATGACAAAATTTTGAGCTTGGTGGCTTCTCAATCGGTTACGTCATTGCGACCTCTAAACCGGCAGATAGCCAAGTCTCATCTTTCAGTCCGACAAGGACTATTTCTTTGTCATCATATGACAAAATTTTGAGCTTGGTGGCTTCTCAATCGGTTACGTCATTGCGACCTCTGAACCAGTAGATAGCCAAGTCTCATCTTTCAGTCTGGCAAGGACTATTTCTTTGTCATCATATGACAAAGTTTTGAGCTTGGTGGCTTCTCAATCGGTTACGTCATTGCGACCTCTGAACCGGCAGATAGCTAAGTCTCATTTTTCAGTCCGGTAAGGACTATTTCTTTGTCATCATATGACAAAATTTTGAGCTTGGTGGCTTCTCAATCGGTTATGTCATTGCGACCTCTGAACCGGCAGATAGCCAAGTCTCATCTTTCAGTCCGGCAAGGACTATTTCTTTGTCATCATATGATAAAATTTTGAGCTTGGTGGCTTCTCAATCGGTTACGTCATTGCGACCTCTGAACCGCCAGATAGCCAAGTCTCATCTTTCAGTCCGGTAAGGACTATTTCTTTGTCATCATATGACAAAATTTTGAGCTTGGTGGCTTCTCAATCGGTTACGTCATTGCAGCCTCTGAACCGGCAGATAGCCAGATCTCATCTTTTAGTCCAGTAAGGACTATTTTCTCAAATCGCTGCAATACAACTTGAAAGCGAGGATTCAGAAGCTAAAACAAGTTGGAAATACAACAGGGGAGTCAAAATAAAATCAGTTTTTATTGATTCCAAAAGAGGGATACATGAATGCACATATTACAAGCTATGACGGTGCTTCATAGGACTTGATCCGTTCTTCAAGAGTGGCCAGCCTAGTCTTCCTCTCTTCAGCAGCCCTGATAAGCGCCTGTGACTTTAACTCGGCCTCATTAAAGCTCGCCGTCTGGGCCAAGCGAGCTTCAATTTCAACCAAGGTTGCCCTCTGTGCTAGCTCCTGCCGCAAGACTTCGTCATTCTGGGCCTTAAGCTGCTCAAGCCGGGCAGTCTCTTCAAGACGCACTGGTTCAGCCTTGGATAAAAGGAGATTAGCCTTCATGATCATTTCCTTGGCCTTTGCAATTTTATCCTCAACATCAAGAAGAGCACTGCTAGAAGCGTCTATGGCATCCCCGAGCTCTCTTTCCTTGTCTCTAAAGATTTCAAATCAGAAGAAATGACCTTAGTAGCTTCTTGAGCGGCGAGATGAGCTTCATGCATCTGAGCAACAAGGTGCGCAAGCTGCTCGTTAACTGAAGACTCCAGATATGAATGACTAAGACGGCGCCATTCGTCCACATCCCTCTCGAGTCTGTCCACCAGAAGCTCCAATGTGGCGGCCTAATCATCGCCTCCAAAGTTCCGGATACTGTCAATGCTTCGGGAAAGGACCACCTTTAAAGCAGAGAATGAGGTAGTCGAGCCCTTCAAGACCAAAGCAATGGATCGCTTCAAGCCCTTATAAAAGCTGTTGACTAACTCAGCCACGAATTCGTTTTCGGCCTCAATTACTCCCGGCAAACGAGCAGCCCCTGAAGACAGAGTTTCCACTGGCTTCACTGGGGTAACTATGGAGGAAATAATAGAAGCACTGACTGCAGCAACATGAGGGGTCGTCCGTGATCTCGGAGGAGTCCTCATTGAAACCAGTACACTAGCCACAACGAGGTAGGACTAGTGACTATTTCCGGGAGAGCTGGCTCAACCACCAATGTTAGAGAAGTAGGACTAGTAATTACCTTTAGCTCCTCGCTCGGCAAAATATGCAGCACCGGCAAAACTGATGGCATTTCACTCACCGATATAGTTGGAAGTGAGGTTGGTTCCATGATTACCGTCCCCTCAATCCCCTTTCCTCTGGCCGGTTTAGGCTGATAAGAGGGCAGGTCGTGATACAAAGCATCCAACTCAGCAGTATCCGCTGCGGTCAAAGTACTTACTTCACCCCTGTTTCCCTCAGGAAAATGGATTGGCTCTCCTGAAGTCGATGCACCCAAAGGCGGAACACCTACAACAAGACTTTGTTTAGGCAAGGCATAATAAATAGCAGGAGTCAAAAGGTCAAAACAGTACCAAAAGATGATGTCGCCTCAATCATCTTGACGGCTGCATTAGTCCCTACAGGCTCCATTGGAAAATCTTTGACAGAATCAACACGAATGGCCGGCCCACCTTCACTTGCCGAACCCTCCGTGGTCCACCCAAAAGAGCTAGAAGCTACGGGGACTTCCTTTTGAAGTCCCAGCGCCTGAAGGACCTACATCGGCCGCATCATATCCAGACTCTTCCGAGACGGCGAAATAGCCAGCCTCATCGCCTTCCCTATAAGTGAACAAGGGATCATAATGCTCCCCTTGTTCTCCGGCAGCCTCAGCTCTCGGGCTTCTCACCGCCTCAGTTCCTGAATCATAAAGTAAACAATGAGCTATATGGAACACATAAGAAGTATATTACAAGAACGGAGCTGATCTCACCCAGGTCCGGAGCAGCTTTACTAGTAGTCGGCCTAGGAGTCGACAACTTAATGACTAATGGGGCAGGAGGAGGAGGCGCTGCAGATAATTCGCCCTCTGCAACAACCGTAGGAGCGTAGCGATGAGGCTTCTTCACTACCCTCCTCCTACGAGACCCACCTTCCCGCTTTCGCTTGAAGTGGACGTCAGCATCTTCTTCCTCCACTTCTTCCACATCAACATGTTCCATGGGGGCCGTGCCTACCCCACCAGAAGCAGCTGTTGCAGCCTCAGCACCCGTATCCGCTTCAAAGTGAGGACTTCCGGCATCCGAGGCTTTGCTATCATCAACGGCGATGAATTCCCCGAGGCCTGGAACGCAGATCCTTTTACCCTCGCTCTTCTCAATGACTTTCCGCTTCAGCCGCTGAGAGATTAACTTCACACCAAAGGAATTAATAGAAAATTCAGTGGGTGTAGAGTTCGAAGTTCTATACCACTAGCAGAATCCCAGGGTCGTCAGAAGGTTCGGAGTCCTTAGTGGCATGCACAGTCGCGCCTCAGTACAGCCAGCAATGAAGAACCGCCAGGCACGAGCTCTATCGATGAGGCTCCCCATAAAGGCCAGACTGCTGTTTGGATTGCCTACATACAGTTGGTCATACCCAAACTGGCGGGCAAACCGACTCGGAACGTAGGGCTCCAAGTAACAGGTGTCCCCACTTCTATACAACAAGTGTGATGGTCGGATGCTAACCAGCCACTCGAAGATTTCCCGACTCAATGATGTCTGCCCTTGTCCCACATCCTTGAATTCTTCACCATAGCCCGCATCACGAATGTAGGGGAAGCATCGGAAAAGGCTATAGACGTCATGACGGCACAGCAGCTTACGGGCCGCAGTCACATAAGTCTTCGACCATGAACACCCCTCGAATCGATGGAGAAGCGCCATTCGAACACCTTCTGGGCTCCTCTCCAGCTTGGATGATGGAAGGACAGTGAAGGGCGAACCAAGCCATTAAATAAGTATATGGCAAACCTATTCTGGGGTTTGGTCCATCGCGAGGCAAGATAGTCCCCTTTCCCCGCTTCGTTGTTGGTGGCCTACAGAAAGCCTCCGTCAATGCACGAAGGCCTCTTTGAATACAACACACCATGGCTGAAAGAAGTCCAAGAGAACGACCATGGACTAGATGAACGGCAGGCAATAAGACAGTCGGATGAATGACATCGCCAGACGAAGATGGCACCACACATCTTTTCAACCAGACCGTTAGAAAACCAGCCAGAAGTGCTTTCCGGGACGTCGGTCGACGAGCCTGGTGGTGGAAACTCTGAAGAATATCGCCTTTCTCATAGGGTCTATCATCTTCTTCCAGAATCAAATCCCCTTGAGAGTGCTCTTGCATCTGGCGAAAGATGTCTTCATCTGCAACTCCACAATGAGCTGCTTCAGGAGTACCTTCTAGGTCAGGGAACAAATAATTTTTCCAGCTCTTTAAACTACATGAAGCTCCCTTATGGCTCCCATGCATGCTAGAGCAAATGTAGAGGTGGCACATCAATTCCCGGTAAGTCTCAAACAAGGCGGGCTCCTGCTTCTCCAGAAGTGCCAATTCCGCCTCGCACGGGAAATATTCTTCATATGGGATAGATCCCAAAAGCAGAGCAGAGACTTTCCACATCTCGTGCAGAGCCATACCCAATTCGCCAACAGGGGTGAAGAAGGTCCCTGTAGCCGGGCAGTATAACTCAAAGATGGCGTAGAAGTTCGCTACGCTCATCTGAATGCCATAACAGGTCGCCCTGACGGCCTCATAAAGCCTCAGCCTCTCTAGATCCTCCTCAAAATGAGCAAGGACATATAAAGTCAAGTCCCTCCACCATACCTTGGGAGGGTGAATCCACCCTGGAGTCCTGAAATCAGTGGCTGGATAATTGCCACAAACTTTAAAGAACTGATTTCCAAAGGTCTGAGCCACCGCGGGGTTTTCTCCCACTGGGATGTCTGGAAGTACATTCCCAGGGTGGAGACCCAATATGCAGCGAGGAGGACCCGCCCTTGTGTAACCAGGGGACGAAATTATCAACTTCCCTACGTGAACGAAGTCAGTAGTCTGAGTCACTTGCCACTGCATCTTTCGAGCCCTCGTCACGCATTGAAAGAAGGACAAGGGAAAATGCCGCTTTCTAGATGGGAGATAGTACTTCTCGCCATCCAATTTGAAAATCCACTGCCCCTCTCCGGCTAGCAGCTGGTGATCGTTGTTTGGCGCTGCATCTCTGAACATGAAGCCGGGCTTTCGATAGATTCTTCGATCAGAATCTTCAAGGGGAGCAGTAGTTAAGATGCTCCTCATGGTGCGTTGATCCCCACCATGAATAAGTGCATCTCGAGCAGGAGAGCTTCGCTCGCTGAATAGTGAAGCCTGCCCTTGAAACTGCAGGCTGACGTTGCCATCTAGCCCCCTGGCTGTGTCAAAGAGACTATTCAGAGGACCAGGAGTATAGTGCACTGCAAGAACAAGGAGAAACTATGATTAGTTCATCAGCCAAACAAGGGCTAAAACAAGAATGCAATTTTTGTTAAGGCATAGCCTCGCTCTCCGAGCGAAGCTGGCCTAATGATAGCTTCGCCCCGAAGCTTAGCTTCACAGCTGCAGCGTAACTCCGCACTCCACACAAAGGCAGGAAGCGAGAAAATATCCAAGTGTTAGCTTCGCTCTGGAAGCTTGACCTCGAACAACAGAATGCGACAAAGCCCCAGGGGCTAACTTCGTCAGAAAAGTATTATTGCCTAAAGATTATTTTAAGGGCATTAAGGTCCTTTTCAGTTACACTCCAAAGGTTAACTTCACACCCTATCATTCAATAGGATGTGAACCGCCTAAGGGATAGCTTCGCCTGGAAGCTTGAAGAAGAGACCCTTCGGTTCTAAGATTCCCAATCAAGAAATTAAGAGAAATTCAGGGAATTGAACTCCCTAAGATCATGAGATCATGATTGATCGCTCTGGATTCATCGAAAGATAGCCAGAAATTGGCTTTAAAAGAGAGATGAAAATCTCTGATCAAAAGGGAAAGATCCCTACCTGCGATAGGTTGTTCGATGACCGGAGGAGGAGAAGGACCCTCCGTCGTAGAGGTTGCTACCTCTTTTCCTGCTCGTCTTTTGGGAGCCATTGAAGAACTGAAGAAGTTCTTGAAATTTCAAACGAAGAAGAAAGAAGAAGAAAGGGCTTGCAGTGCTCTGAAAATTCAAAGAGAAGTGGTGCCTTCTCTTTCAGCCCGATCAGGCTTTTATAGGCTGATGATTGCCTAAATGTCGCCTCCTCGAAAGGAGCGCAGGCAGTCGTTTCAAATTAATTTGAAACGGCGCCTAAAGCGCCTTCCCAAGAAGCGTTACTTCAGCCCCACTAAGGGCTAACTCCGCCGTGAGTTCAGCGTCGACTTCATGCAACGTTTGAGTAACTTCGCCGAAAGATGAACCTTAACCCCGCTGAGAGCTCGAACTTCGCAGAAAATTCATGCCAGCTTCGCTGGAAGCTCGTTCCTGATTCAGATAGGATTTTGTCTTTAACTTCGCAGGAAGTTTAGCTCCGTCGGTCCACTTAAGGTGTTCTCGGGTCAAAAAGAAGGAGAAACAAAGCAGATAAACAACACAAAATAAACTTTTATTGATTCAAAAGGGAAGATACATTGACGCTACATCAAAGTGATCTTTCGTACAACCGAATCATTTCTCCAAAGGCATACAAGTGGTCCTATCTACTTTCAAGCCAAACCAACTGGACATGAAAGGCCTTCCTCCTGCACAAGGCCGTAATCCTTCGCATAATGGCAGATTTTACCATCAAGAAGCTGGATCTTCTTTGATGAAAATTGGCTAAGGATCCGAGACCTTACAGGTGACGTCCGCTTTCCCGAAGTGGATCATTTCGGATAAGCGACTACCAGCTCTACCTTGAAATGAATCATCTCGGATAAGCGACTGCCAACCTCTTCTGGGAACACACATCAGATACCCCAGTTGTTCCTCCTACTTAGGATTTAAAGTTTCAACTGGAAAAGCAAGAGACAACTTTCTGATCTCTTTCATCAAATCGAAAGACTGGCGAGCATAGCTCACTGCAATGCAAACTGAAAACAGGTTAGCAGTAAAACAAAGAAAAAAATGCAAGCATGGCACGCTAAGGCAAATTCTTTGGGGTAAAGCAATTTATATCCGATTCAGTTGTAATTTAAGGATGGATTTCAATTAAGCAGAAGATAGCCTCGCTTGCACAGTGATGAGGGGCTAGCTCAGCGTAAGCCAAGTCTTAGCTCCGCCTAAGACAGTTATATTGAAGGAGCGTTAAAAAAAGCCAAGTCCTAGCCTCGCCTATATGGCTAAGCCAGACTGATCCAGAGGGACGCAGTCTTGACCCCACCTATATGGAAAGACTGGCTCAATCTTGAAGAGACTAAGTCCCAATTCTTGCCTATGTGGCGAACTTAACAGGCAAGCATGAAATGATCTTTCTTTGATCAAGTGAAAATGATAGCTTCGCCGGGAAGCTGGAAAATAGAGCTGAAGCCCTGCTCTGCAAATCAGTCAGATACAAAATGAAGAACAAGGGAAATCAATCCCTGAGGCAGCTTATAAAGCTAAATTAGGGAGATAAAACTCCCTAAAGTCATTAATTCATTGGTAAAGTCTCCGGATGACCGAGACTCACCAGTTCTTGGCCGGTTAATGACCAGAGTGGGCACCCCCACTATTTCAGAGTTCTGAGTATACTTCTCTGAACAACCAGGAGATGTCATGAACAGACTGCATCTCTGCAGAGGACTTTAAGTGTCATATTTATAGGCCTCATGGACTGATCGCACCGCCGCTGCTTCAAGCTTAGAAGCGCGAGCGAATTTAAGGCATTTACTGAGCCTTGAGAAAGGGAATAATCTCCCTCGAAAATGCACAAGGAAGCAATGATCTCCCTCATTAATGCAAGAGAAGTTATTTCAACTTCGAAAAAAAGGGGCAATCCTTCTCGTAACTAGCCGAAAGCAGTTAGTCTCGAGAATGACGTTCCAAGATCAAATGGAAGCGAATCTACACCGGGAGGCTCGGACGCGGAGCTAACCAGACGCGGAGCTACTTAGAATCGCGAATCTACACGATTCCTCGGCGAACTTATTCCAATCCAGAAGCAGGATTGAAAGCGAAGCTGAACTCAACCACTATGGTGACGTTCGTACTTCACATACCATCAATCAAAGCAATTCAAAGTATTCGAAGCGTGAACCATTCCATTGCAGACTTTCGAAAACTTTGAAGGGGGTCTTGTTGACACTTTAAAAAAGACAAGATTCTTACTGGCCTGAATAATGTCTAAACTTGTTGACATTTACAAAAGACAAGTGACAAACAAGCTGACGACCAGTTCTGTACCTATCTCCGAGGGACAAAACAGCAACTTGGATTCTACTGATCCAGGAAGCAGACAGTGAGCCCAGATTGTTTCTGAAGAGACCTAAGCAGGTCTAAGATACTAGGTTAGCTCAACACTTAGCATCACATGAGCCCAAACGGATAGCCTCACTTGTGAGGCTAAGTTTGTCCAACATCGCCTTGAAGCCATTCAAAGCTCCATCAGTAAGCTAACTTACAGCTTCGCCTGAAGTACTCAGTTAACTCCGCAGCGAGTTAGCTTCGCTCGAAGCCACACACAACCACGCAGAAGGATGGTAGCTTCGCCACAGATGTTTATCCAGCTCCGCTGAAGAGCTTTCTTCTGACTTCGCCAGATGCTCCTTCCAGCTCCGCTGTGAGCTCGACGCAACAGCTCCGCTGCGGGTATGTTATGGTCAACCTTTGACCAACTAAATCTCCAGATGAGATCAAATCAATTCAAGATCAAGATCAAATCTAATCAAGATCAAATCTGAGATCAAATTTGGCAGTTGTTTGCCATAATCTCTTGACTCTCCTAAAATAAGTAAGAGGATCAAGGGAGATCTTTCAATTATTTAGAAAGAATCAAAAACAGATCAGGAGATCAACGCTACCTGCTATTCCTAGCTTCACAAAAGCTGATCCTAGCCTCGCAACAAGGCTACTTTTCAGATTTAAATAAATTGACTCAATCTATTTTCAGATTTCAAGGGACAATTATACCCCTGTTCTCTCTATAAATAGCCCACCGGAGGCACAGAGAGAACACACGTGCACAGGCAAAGAGACGCACAGAGAGAGACGACTAAACAGAGATCTATTCTCTTACTTTCAAGAATTCAGAGAATTCAGAGAACTGCTTCTCTAATCAGGGTGCTGATACCCTGAGATCTTCCTCTCAAGGAATCTCCGGAACCAGGCGAGAAGGAATTCCCAAGTGGAGGCAGTTTGAGAAGTAACAAGAGGGTTCTACCAACCTTCTATTCTCCGATTCCCCGAACCAGGCGAGACGGGAATCTCATCGATCGCATCGTCAAAGGGACAAAGTGGTCGCGCGCTAACCAGACTCCTATCGGCACACTTCTCCAGAATCTCAGAGGAGATCTACTTGTAATCTTTTATGTTACTTGTAATTTAGCTCCTCGACCTTTTTTTGTAAGTTTTTCCCTTTGCAAAATCAATGGAAAACACAACTGTAGTCATATTCTTTTCAAGTTGGGGCCAGTAATATCTTTTACTTTTCATCCTCTTATCTCTTCCAAAATCTCTTGCAAGTCTGTCCCGTGCAAGGCTCTAATAACTTTCTCTCTCAACGAAGTCTTTGGCACACATGATTGGCTTTCTTTAAGAAAAAATTCATCTAAGATATGAAAATCTTTTGCTTGCTCTGGTGATGAACAGTTCTCCCAGATTTCAGCAAAGTCCTCATCTTCTTTATATAGCTCCTTCAAACATTTGAACCCAATAATTTTGCTTTATAATGAGACCAACAATGGAGCTCTTTGACTCAATGCATCGGGAGCCTTGTTATCTACTCTAGATTTGTAACAGATCACAAAATTGAATTGCTTATAGTAGGATACCCATCTTGCATGCATTTTATTTATGTGCTTTTGGTTCTTGAAGTGTTGGAGTAATTGATGATTCAAAAATAGTATGAAGTCACTAGTTATAAGATAGCTCCCCCACGACTTCAATGAATGCTACACTCATATAACTCATGTTCATATGTAAACCACATTTGTCGTGCCTCATTTAATTTTTCATTGAGAAAGAAAATAGGTCTTTTTTCTCATGAGAGTACTGCTCCAATGCCTACTCTGCAAACATTACACTCAACTCTAACACCTTTTCAAAGTTTGGATAGGCTAAGATAAGGGCATTAGTAAGCTTCTCTTTGATAAATTCAAAGCCCTTCCGGCTTCATTAGTCCAGATGAAAACACCTTTCTTTTTCAAACAATCTATCATAGGTCCTATCAAGCTACTAAAGTTGCGAATGAAATGCTGATAGAAAGTAACTAGGCCGTGAAAGCTTTTTACCTTGGTAGCACTCTTGAAGCTGGATAATCTTAGATTGCCCTTACTTTCTCCTCATCTACATGGACTCCTTGTGAACTCACAACAAAACCCAAGAATATCAAGCGTGTAGTCATGAAGGTGCACTATTCAGGTTAATATATAAGTCATTGGATTGCAGAATTGTGAACACGTCTTGTAGATATTGGAGATGCTCGGCTTCACTTGAACTGTATATTAGGATGTCGTCAAAGTAGACAATCACAAATTTTCCCAATAAAGGCTTAAGCACTTGATTCATCAATTTCATGAAAGTGCTCGATGCATTAGATAGTTCAAAGGACATGACCATTCACTCGTACAGCCTTTATAGAGTCTAGAACGTCGTCCTTCACTCATGGCCTAATGCGAATTTGGTGGTAGCTACTTCTCAGATCAATTTTCGAAAACATGCACGACCTTCTAATCGATCCAACATATAATCAAGGCAAGGTATCAAAAATCGATATCGGATAGTGATTTTGTTGATGGCCCGGTTGTAAACGCACATGCACCAACTTTCATCCTTCTTTCACATCACATATGAGCTCATGTTCTCTCTAATGTGCCCTTTTTGAATCATTTTTTTGACCTTCTCCCTTTTAACTTCACTCTCTTTTGAATTCCTCTGGTAGTGTGAAAGGTTGAATAGACTCGCTCTGGGGATCATATTAATATGGTGCTGGATATCCCTCATGGATGACAGTTTGTCTAGGAGCTCATCATGAACTATTATTTGGAATTCTTCCAGCATTGGCTTCATCTTCTTAAGGGCTTTAATTATTGGACCGATTTCTTCTTTGACTGCCAAAGCAAATCATTGCTTTGTCTTCTTGGATTCCACTAAGAATTCGCCTTGGTTGCATATCAATATGAACTTTGATTTTCTTCTTTAGTCAGCTTCGGTGGCGGTGGAATAGGTTTCATGGCAATTCTCTTGCTGTCCAAGTAAACCTATAGATGTTCCTCTTATTTCGATGGGTAGCATCAATCTCATGTTGTCACGGTTATCCCAATAGTATGTGACATGCATATATATTAACAACATCGTAGGTAACTGAATCTTGATAAAACTTACCGATTGAAAAAGAGACTTGATAAAGATTTGTCATCTTTATGCAGAGGCCCTTTTATATCCACCCAATGGTGCATGGATGGGGGTGGTGATTACATTTCATATTTGTATTATTATCATCACATTTACACATTTAACCTTTGATTATTTTTTGTTTAATTTTGCTATTTAACCCTATTTTTGCTTATGGTGTGTAGTTATTTAAAATTAAGAAGATAAAAATAAAGAAAGCTTCAATTATCCTATCTACATTTAGATTTCAATTTAAATCAAATTGAAATCAAGAGGAAGACAAGAATTCAGAAATAATCCCTATCCTAATTCAGAGATAAAAGAGAAAATTAACTTAAATTAGGTTGTTTAAGCTTCAAGTCAAAGATAAAGGGGGAGAATTTAAATTTAAACTCGAATTAGGGGATAACTTGCTTCCCAAGTTATCTAAAAAGGATGATATTTTTAATTCAGAGTTTAAATGAAGATTTTGAGGATAAATCTTCTGATGGATGGTCGAGATGAAGTCAGAACCAAAAGCGCTTACCCAGACCTCATGATTTTGCCCCAGAAAGCCTAGAAAAGCTGCGAAAATGTGGCTTTCTGTTGGCCTCTCTATTGGGTATACATCTTCGTTTGAGATTCTACCATCTACTTCTCCTATAAATACCACCCTAGAGCCAAAGGAAGGAGGCATCCAGAGATCACAACTTAGGATTTTCTTTAGTATTCTCTCTTCTGAAATTTTATTATTTTTAGGATTTTAGTCTGAGGGAGTTGTAAAGAGATGAAGAAGCGATTGTAATTTGACGGTGACAGCTTCAATAAATAAGGTTCTTTTGTTCTTCTTTTATTTCTATTATCTTTTTTTACTTGCTTTTTTTTAGTCATGCAATTTTCTTATTTAAACGTCATGCTTAGTTTAAACTTCATTATGCTAACTAAATACAACTTCATTGTTTGCTAATCTCTCCAACACTACTTCTAGTTTTATGATCACTTAAACTGATTGAATCCTATGCATGATTAAAACTCTAGAACTAGATAATCTTCTTGAAGACTTATGATGATAAAAAGTAAACTTGATTATTGTTAATACTAGTTAATAATTTTTCTTATTTTATACTTAGGTAGCTTTGATAGCTTAATGTTAAATCTAATTAATTTTTCTTAGTTTATACTTAGAAAGTTTTGATAATCTAATGTTGAAATTTAGCTAGTGTGCTTCAATTAGGGTTAGCTTTTCATCTTATATATCTTGCTTGAAGTAAATTTTTCTAGGAACACTTTATGATTCAATATGAGATTTAATCTTCATGAACTAGTAAGTTAGCGGTGGTAGATGATTAGTAGACTATGATCTTTTCTCATAATTACAACAAAACTGATCTTTTTCCTAAACAACTTCTTTCTTCTAAGAACAATACTGTATCAAAAAAGCTTCCATCGCATCTCTCTCTAAGGATCGATCTATATAACCATTGCTACTATAGTTAAATTGTAGGAATTCAGATTTCATCACTCATCAGATAAACACTTTCTTAAAATCTTTCTTTTTGTCAATCAAATTTTGGCGCCTTTGTCGGGGAGGAAAAAATACAATTTATTCTTTTGACTAATTAACTTCTTTGTTTTTGTGTGCTGGAGTGGAGAATAGGAAACTTATTGCAGAAAGGCACACAAAATTAGCTCTGGGATTCTGCCTTCAAAGCAGAGCCCTAACTCAACAAACAAGCCGCGCAAACACAGCAATTGCTGTGCAAATGTAACTTTTTTGTGGGCACTGATGACAATCTTATGCAGGGCTGCTTCATATTGCAAAATCTATCTTCTGCAATTATTAATTTACCTGTTTGACTATTCTGCACACCATTAATAACTCAACATTAATTGCTTGGTTGTTTAACTTAAAAAAATGGTTTAGACTCTTGCATCTTATGGCACGTGTCAATTTCTGTTTACATACATTACTGTTAAAGAGTGCTAGAAATAAGGAATGTTCACATTGCATTTACATTAGAAAGCACTTTTCGTTGATTTACAATTGCTTTGAGTGAATTCTTATCTATCTACTAGCACACGTGCATCTAAAATGACTTAAACCCTAAACACGGTAACGTGGAGAAATCATTACTCTTTCTTAGCCTACAAACCATATACCCAATCCTAACCTAAAATTTGACTAGACGTTGGCTCTAGGATAACTCAGATTCACTAGGAGATTGACCTAAGAAGGAATTTGTTAGAGTTTTACTCTTGCCAAATTGGTGAATAAGGTAGGGGATTGAGAGGCAATACCTCGAAGGTTGGTGATTTGGCTTAATTAGGCCCGTCGTTTTTGCGCGGATACCTCCCACCAATCTTGCCACCTACCTGGCTGATTAACTCGTAGTTAGATTATTGCAATATACCTTCCACGGATAATCTACGGTTAGAGATCGTCTAGGTCTAAATTTACCTTAGAATAAACTTGATCGAATTTTTTTGATTGACTGGGTGATCTTATTTTTATTAATTGTGTATGTCAGCTTGGTCAAGAGACCCAACTACATCTAGGCTAACTAAAAACAGTTCACCACCCAAACCTGATCCAAAAATGGCAAAATCAACATCCCCGCAGGAGAGGTTCTATGCTATGAGGACATTTCTGCCATCTTGCATTCAACTTCCTGAAGCCGATGGCGACACCTTTGAGCTTAAGCTATAATTCATTAGCACTCTTTCGAAATATCATGGTCTAACGTTTGAAGACACATACTTCTTCATAAGAGAATTTGAAGAGGTGTGTCTCATGACGAGGATACCACAGTTAATAGACGATTCTATTAGGTTACGTTTTTTTACCCTCAAGGACCTAGTGAAAAATTGGCTATATAGTTTAGCGGCTGAATCAATTATATCATGGGATGATTCATCAAAGCCTTCTTGAAGAAATTCTACCATATTGATATGACCGCTCTAATTTGGAAAAATATAATACAGTTTAAGCAACAAATAACCGAACTATTTTGGAAATATTTTGAGCGCTTCAACGATCTCCTTGCCAAATGCCCCATCACGACCTAGAGAAGTGGCAGTTATGCTAAATTCTCTATGATTAGATTATCAAAATAAGACTCTATTAGAAACCATGTGTGAAAGGGAATTTTTGAAAAATGATGAACATGAAGGGTGGAAATATATGAAGATTTAGTGGAAAAGACCATTCAATGGGAACCAACTCCCGATAAATCTAAGAATAGTAACCCCACCTCGTCAAAATGAGGTCTCCACTCAATAGAGACATCCATAGCAATGAAGGCTAAATTTGCTAGCGTTATGCGAAGACTAGATGCTCTAGAAACTATGAAGCCAGTGCCGATAAACCAAGTTAGCCCAACACAATTCACATCTGTGGGTTATACATACTGTCAAGTTATGAAACATGTATTCGAAGAGTATCCTATTTTTCTAGCTAATTTAATATTACCCGAACATATGAATGCAGCCTTCACAAGGCCCAACGATAATTCATATTCACAAACTTACAATTCTGCTTGGAGAAATTACCCGAGTTTCTCATGGGACCAAAACACCAATGATCAAACTAGGCCTATCTTCTCCAACAATTTTCATCCATCCCATTATTAACAAAATTTTCCAATCAATTTCCACCACCTTCTTTCCAAAATCCACAAATAGATACAAGATTCTCCAATATGAAAAAAAGATGGATACTTTGAACAAGACCCAAGAAATACTTATTCAAGCCATGACAAGGTTAGAGAATCAACTCAGTCAGCAAGCTAATATAATTAGCGAAAGACCAAAAGGGACTTTGCCTAGTCAACTATTGCTAGATCCTAGAAACTTTAGGCTTGCCAATAAGACTTAAGATTCAAATTAATGTAATTTGGTTCATACATTGAGGTCGGGAAAACAAGTTGATAACCAAGTCTCAACGCCATCGAATCCAACACAAGCATCTACTTCTTCTAGTCCTACTCCACCCAACTGCAAACAAAAAGATAAGTCAGTCGAGCAGGTACATAAGCCTATAGCCCCATATCCGAATAGGCTAGGAGTAACAATAATGCACACATAGAGAAAATACTTAAGATGTTTAATAAAGTAAAGAGTAATTTAATCTTTCTTAATGCAATATAACAAATCCCTATTTATGCAAAATTTCTTAAGGACATATGCACTAAGAAGAGAAAGACTAATATGCCTAAGAAAGTTATTTTTAGCCACTAATATTAGTGAGCTATTATCTAATCAGATCCCTATCAAGTACAAAGATCCTGGTTGCCCTACTATTTCGTAAACAATAGATCAAGCTGAAATTAATGAGCACTTTTTGATTTGAGAGCAAGTATTAATTTGCTCCCTTACTCAGTATACCAATAACTTGGATGGGCAATACTCAAGTTATGATCCAGTTAGCTGATCGGTCAGTTAAAGTTTCAAAAGGAGAAGTAATCGATGTCCTTATCTGGATTGGGGAATTCATCTACCCAGTCATTTTCATTATTCTAGAGACCCAACCAGTTTCTAGTCCTAGGTTTCAAACTTCCATCATCTTAGGGTGTTCGTTCCTTACGATTGCCAATGCAGTCATAAATTATAGGAACAAATCCACGAGATTGACTTTTGGAGACATGACTAAGGAAGTCAACGTCTTCAACCTAGGAGAACAACCTGATGTGGACGATCAAAATATTGAGGTAACTTCATTAAGAACTTGATAAGTTAGCATAATGAGGAGATAAAACTAGAAGCCGAATGTGATGCCGAGTTGGAATCTGAAGACTTAAGCCTTGATGAGATTGTCAATTCTATAATTGAATGGGCATGGAGCCCAAGTTTATTAGATCCGGAGCCAACAAGCTTGACTCCTCCATCTCTTGAGTCATCTCCTTCCTTAGAACTGAAAGCCTTGCCCAAACATCTCAAGTACGTCTATCTTGATGAACAAGAGACTTTACCCGTCATCGTTGCACCCCATCTGACTGACAGGCAAGAAAAAAAACCTTATTACAGTCCTTAGGAAGCATAGAGAAGCTATTGGTTGGATAATGACCGACAAAAAGGGATTAAGTCTGGCTATAGTTCAACACTGAATTCATCTAAATGAAGAGGCAAAACCAAAAAGAGACCCGCAACATAGGTTAAACCATATTATGCAAGAGGTCGTTCGAGCTGAAATAGTGAAATTATTAGATAATGGGATAACTTATCCCATTTTTGATGGCCAATGAGTCAACCCAATCCACACGGTCCCTAAAAAATCCAGTTTTGTCGTGGTAGAGAATGAAAATCAAGAGTTAGTCTAAACATAACTCCCTACAAAGATTCGGGTTTGCATTAACTATCAGAAGTTAAATGCTGCCACTCGTAAATATCATTTCCCTCTTCCATTTATCGATCAAATGCTTGAACGACTAGCCGTTCACAAGTATTACTGTTTCTTAGATGGTTACTCGGGGTACAATCAAATCTCCATAGCTTCAGAGGACCAAGAAAAGACAATGTTTACTTGCCTATTTAGGACTTCTACCTAATGCTTTCGGTTTATGCAATGCTCCCGCGATATTCCAACGTTGTATGTTAAGTCTACTATCCGATATGGTCGAAAGATTCTTAGAGATTTTTATGGATGATTTCCCCATCTATAGAGACTCATTCGATCAATATCTTTACCACCTTGAACTATCCTCAAACGATATACCGAAAAGAATTTGACTCTAAATTAGGAAAAGTGCCACTTCATGGTACAACATGAAATTGTACTAGTTCATGAAATTTCAAAAAAAGGAATTGAAGTGGACAAAGCGAAGATAGATGTCATAACCAAGCTTCCCATACTCAAATGTGTGAAAGATATCTGATCTTTTTTAAGACACGCCGGATTCTATCGTAGATTCATTAAGAACTTTAGCAAGATTGCTAGACCCTTAACTAACCTTTTAATTAAGGACGTGCCCTTCATCTTTGATGATGGATGTCTTACACATGGGAGAAGTTTAAAATGAAACTTATCTCTGCACCAATAATTTCTCCCCCCAATTGGTCCAAATCATTTGAGATCATGTGAGATTATTTCAATTTTGCCATAGGCAATGTCTTAGAACAACGTATCGATAACAAGCAACATGTGATCTACTATTCAAATAGGACTCTTAATGATGCCCAATTAAACTATATTACAACTGAGGGGTTCTTGGCTGTAGTATTTGCATTGAAAAATTTTTGTCAATACCTACTTGGGACCAAAACCATCATATTCACCGACCATTCTGCACTTCGATACCTAATGCTTAAGAAGGATGTGAAGGCCTGACTCATTCATTAGATCCTCCTTCTTCAAGAGTTTAATCTCGAAATTCGAGATAGAAAAGTGCCAAAAATGTCGTCGTCGATCATCGCTCACGTGTCCCCAACGCACCTTCCAATGAGTTGCCAATCAAAGACGATTTCCTCGATGAATAACTTTTAGTAACCTTTAGGGAACTATGGTTTGCCGACATAATTAATTACTTAGTCACAAATTAAACCTCATCTCACAAGTCAAAACAGGATATATATCGGTTCTTATCTCAAGTCTGATATTTCTTTTGAGAGGAATAATATCTCTTCAAATATTGTTCCAACCAAATCATTAAGAGATGTATTCCCATGAGGAAGTTAAGAGCATTCTATTATTTTGTCATGAGCTTGCATGCGGTGGACACTTTGGTCCCTGTAAAACTACCGAAAAGTGCTACAGAGTGGGTTTTATTGGCCTATTTTGTTTAAAGTGTCTTTGACTTTTGCAAGACGTGCCCAAGATGTCAATGATAGGTAGGATTTTGAAATGTAATATCATGCCCCTCAACTCAATTCTAAAAGTAGAACTAGTTGACGTTTTGTGGCATCGACTTTATGGGCCTTTTTTCTAGTTCATTTGGATACCAATACATCTTGATGGATGTGGACTATATGTCTAAGTGGGTAGAGGTCATTCCTTGTAAGACAAATGACAACAAAGTTGTTGTCAAGTTCCTAAAGAAGAACATTTTTTCTCACTTTGGAACCCCTCGAGTCATAATCAGCGATAATGACACTCATTTCTGCAATAAAACTTTTGAAGCTCTTATGCAGAAGTATGTCATCACACACAATTGTTCACACCCTACCATCCTCAAACAAGTGGGAAGGTAAAGGTCTCTAATCGACAATAAAACTTATTTTGGAGAAAATCGTGAGTTAAAATTGGAAAGACCACTCCACCAAGCTCATAGATGCATTATGGGCTTACCGAACCACTTTCAAAATGATTTTAGGTTTGTTTTCTTATAGGTTAGTTTTCGGTAAGGCCTGCTATCTTCCTGTTGAGTTTGAACACCGGGTCTTATGGGCTATCAAGCAATTGAATTTTGACCTAGCAAAGACTGGTAGGCTTTGAAAATTGCAAATTTCTGAACTTAAGGAGTTGAGAAATGAGGCATGTGAAAATGTGAAGATTACGAAGAATAGGGTTAAAATTTTTCATGATAAATTTATCATGAGAAAAACTTTCGTCTTTGTACAAAAGTCTTACTCTATGATTTTAGGTTTCATCTTTTTTCAAGCAAGTTAAAATCACAATGGACAGAGCCATTCATTGTTAGAACTGTGTTTTAACATGGAGCAGTAGAGATATGTGACACTAAGAATGATAATAAATTCAAGGTCAATAGTCAATGTTTAAAATCGTTCTTGGAATCAATGTCAGAAGCAGACACAACCATGAGTCTTTTTGACCCAATGTATTGGTAATACTGCCTCTTTTGCATTTCATTTCATGCATATATACATACATTCATACATTGGGAACAATGCATGAGATAGGTGTAGGGAAGGTGCACTAACATTTAATATAATTGTTTTACTAAATTTTAATTACTAATATTTAACATAATTGTAAAATTTTATCAAAAAAATGTTCTATTTTGCAAAAGGTATAACTTGCTTTAAAAAATTAAGAATCCAACAAAGTTTGAAATTTTGATGGTAAGATCAATTTGAAAGAATCTATAATTTTTGACCTAAAGATAAAAATTTGAAAATAAGTACCATCTAGAATTTGTTGACATGATTATGCATCTTATATACACATATACATAAGTTTTATGTTTGGAATGATGATGATAGTTTAGCCCATTTTGAATATATAGCATAAAAAAATAAAAAAAATTATATATATATGAAAAATAAATAAATCAAATTATTGATTAGCTAGGTACTTTGGCCTAAGCAAGCCTTGGTATTTACGCGAAAGATAATTAGGTAAGTTTGAAAATATATATATAAATATAATATATGTATTATCATATTTAATAATCAATTAGGTATAAGGGCCTCAAGAAGCCTTGATATTTATACAAAAAATTAGATGAGTTATATATATTTAAAAAAGTGCTTAAAGGGTAAAGAGTGGTAATACTTCAAAATTCTTTCAAAAAAAAATACATACATATATATATGTGTGTGTGTGTGTGTGTGTGTGTGTGTGTATAAAAGGTGAAGTTGAATCAAATACTCCCAAACTACAACTATTTTCACTTACACAAAAATGTATATGATTGAAAGAATTATGAAGGATTGGTGAGAAAATACTGAATTTAAGTCTCTAAAGAAAAATGATTAAATTTCTTAATTTTATGATTGAACTTGATTATGCTTAAATTTGTTGGAAACTTATGCATTTAATTGCTATGACTATTTGTTGTAAAATAGAACAAAAATAATAACTTCTCTTTCTTTTATACTTATTTTTTGTTATCCTTTTTCTCTTAGTATTTCCTTATTTATTATTTCTTTCACCGAATTTTGTGAGTGCAATCACTGAAAATTTTCATGAGACAAAACTCATCCTCTAGGCGGTAATCTAGAGATTTAATGACTTGTTGCACGTATTCAGTGCAATCGTGAGTCCTACGAAAGTGGATAGTTAGATTAGTTTTTCTTTTTCAGTTTTACTCGAGGGCAATCAAAAGATAGGTGTGGAGGTATGATGACATTTTATATTTGCATTATTATCATCATATTTGCATACTTAACCTTTGATTATTTTTGTTTAATTTTGCTATTTAACCCTATTTTTGCTTATGATGTGTAGTTATTTAAAATAAAAAGATAAAGATGAAGGAAGCTTCTAATTATCCTATCTATATTTAGATTTCAATTTAAACTAATTTGAAATCAAGAAGAAGACAAGGATTCAAAGATAATCCCTATCCTAATTCAGAGATGAAGCTCCAAGTCAAAGATAAAGGGAGAGAATTTAAATTTAAACTCGGATTAGGAGATAACTTGCTTCCCAAGTTATTGAAAAATGATGATATTTTAAAATTTAGAGTTTAAATAAAGACTCTGAGGATAAATCTTCTTATGGATGGTCGAGATGAAGCCAGAGCCAAAAACACATACCCAGACCCCATGGTTTTGCTGCGGAAAGTTCAGAAAAGCTGCAAAATGTGGCTTTCTGTTGGCTTCTCTATTGGTGGTTGGGTGTACATCTTCGACTGGAATTCTATCATCTACTTCTTCTATAAATACAATCTTAGAGCCAGAGGAAGAAGGCATCTCAGAGATCACAATTTAGGATTTTCTTTAGTGTTCTTTCTCTTCCAAATTTTTATTATTTTCAGGATTTTAGTTTGAGGGAATTGTAAAGAGACGAAGGAGCGCTTATAATTTAACGGTGATAGCTTCAATAAACAAGATTTTTTCTTTTTTTAATTCTATTATCTTCTTTACTTGTTTTTAGTTTATTTATGCAATTTTCTTAGTTAAACATCATGCTTAGTTTAAACTTCATTATGCTTAACTAAATACAACTTCATGATTTGCTAATCTCTCCACCACTACTTTTGGTTTTATGACCGCTTAAACTGATTGAATCCATGCATGCTTAAAAGTTTAGAACTAGGTAATCTTCTTGAAGACTTATGATGATAAAAAGTGAACTTGATTCTTGTTAATACTAGTTAATAGTTTTTCTTATTTTATGCTTTGATAGCTTAATGTTAAATCTAAACATTTTTTCTTAAGTTATGCTTAGAAAGATTTGATAATCTAATAATGAACTTTAGCTAGTGTGTTTCAATTAGGGTTAGCTTTACGTCTTATATATCTTGCTTGAAGTAGATTTTTCTAGGAACACTTTATGATTCAACATGAGGTTTAATCTTCATGAACTAGTAAGTTAGTGGTAGTAGATGATTAGTGGACTATGACCTTTTCTCATAATTACAACAAAACCAATCTTTTTTCCAAACTATTTTTTCTTCTAAGAACAATATTGTATCAAAAAGCTTCCATCACATTTCTCCCTGAGGATCGACCCGTATAACCATTGCTACTATAGTTAAATACCAGGAATTTAGAGTTCATTACTCATCAGATAAACACTTTCCAAAACTCTGTCTTTTAGTCAATCATGTGGCTCTGTCTCTAATTTCAAATAGTCCACCAACGCAGTAGAGATGCTGTTTTCATAACTGCCACTTCGATGATGAGATTGCACACCTTGTTCTTCACCGAACACCTTGAGTAGAAAATCTTATACTTTTGTGTAGTGTCGGGATTCTTTTTGTTGCATAGCAACCGCCAGACCACACAAGGAGCTACCTCTCCATCTTTTTCGATAAAGTCAAAATCTTCCTATTCAGTCTCGATCAGTACTTCATCATTATCATCCTCGTAGTCCGCCATGTTGACAGGCCTCCTCTTTGGGCACTTATTGGACCTATGTCTAGGTTCGCCACACCTGTAACACTTGCTAACCTCGGGCTTGACATATAGATTCTTCTTGCCCTTTGTAGTGGGGGCAGCTGCCGTCGCCGGGTTTGCTGGAGGGTGTCAATCTCCTTACAGGCTGAAGACCGTCGCTTGATGTGGAACCTTGCTGAGCTCTTGTATTGCCGGATGTCCTCTTTGTTGCTCCCTTGAAAGGTAAGGCTCTGTTTTGCAACCTCTCAATCATCACGACTTTATTTTGAGCCTCATCAAAAGAGAATATGTCTTGGATGGCTACACATTCCTGGATGGAGTACTTTAGTCATTGATGTACTTTGAAGTCTGCTGGTCCTCTGTCAGGGATGAGTCGCATCGTGATGAGAGGCTGTAGAACTCCTTTATGTACGTCATAACAGTTCTTGTGCCTTGTCTACATTGCTCAAATTGGTTGTAAAGAAACTCTAGGTAATCAGGTGAAAGGAATCTACGTTGAAGAAGTTGTTTCATATGCCGCCAAGTCATGACAGGTGCTTTGCCTTGGCGTCTCTTTGTGATTTGCAGCTGGTCCCACTATGCGGTCGCTCCTTTTTTGAGCTTGAACGCTATGAACTTGACATGCTTTTTCTCGAGACGTAAGCCATGTCAAAGAACTTCTCTACTTCATAAACACAGTCCAAGATGGACTCGATGTCAAGGTTCCACTGAAAGAAGGACTCTCGATCTTCATCCTCTACTCGTTAGGACTTGGATCTCTTCTTCATCTGTCTGGGTTAGAAAAAGAAAATCCTTCTCCCCTGTTGGGATTAGGATCCTCCATCTGCCTAGGGCCTTGCCCATAGGCTGTCCTTCCATCATAACCTTCGTCTTTGAAATCATCTTTGAGATAGAAGGTGTTGATGAGTTCTTCCTTATCAGTAAGATCTTCATAAGGGACGTCATGGTGGTGGTAATGGCTGACGTGGTTGTTGACACATGAGTAGTCTTTGGAAAAAAACTACTATGGTGGAGGTTGTAGATGAGAATTACCTGATTGTGATGGAGGTGGTAGAGGAAAATTGTTCAATGAACGTTCACGTCCATTTCGATATCACCATCAACAATGCCTTAATTATCGAATTTGAGAGATGGCCTCTTGATTTGTTGGACCAGCGTGTTGAATGAGGCATAACCTGCACATAAAATACGGAATTTCAGAACTTAAGAATAAACATGTGCAAGTGCTCAATTCTTACCGCTATAGCAAGTGGCTATGCGGGTCGTGATCCACAAGGAGGGTTTTGCGATAGAAGCATTCACGGTTCTTTATTGAAATCTTAATGAAGATAAAACGAGAGTTCTTCTTTGTTTTTAAGAAAGAAAAATGAAAAAACGAGTTATGTTAAAGTTAGAAAGAAAACGGTAGAATGAGAAAGTGGAGAGAATCAGATAGTGACTATGTGCAAATGAGTTGAAAAAGAATGATTTTGAAGAGGTAGTGTTGGTGATTTAATTTACAGAAATAAAAGAAAAGAAATACAAATAATTACTTACCTTCTTTTCACCAAAAGCTTACCTTGAGTCTTTAGCGACGATGTTACCTTGAAGTGGAGGCAATCAGCGCATAGCCCATAAGAGTTGATTATTGGTCTCTTCCACATTACATCATCAAGACAACTCAAGCATGAAATGATACAGAGAGAGACTCAATTCCATCGTCATGAGTTATCGGTGCACTCGCAAAGGCAAGGCTCTTTCGATGCTTTTAGACTCACTTGGAAGACAATTGTGCCAAAAAGAAAAGTGAAGTAGAAAAGAAGAAGAAGAAGAAAACTAAAAAGAAGTACATACAAATAAAGAACACAGATTCAATTTCATAACGATTAAAGAACTGAAAGAAACCTTACACCGGTGTCACTCTCAGCTCAAGCTTCATTCTTGTTCTTCGATGAAAGTCTGATCTCCTCTGATTTTCATAAGTTAAAATGAAAAATTACATGAAAAAGAGAAACAAAAACCTAAACTAAAAAAATGGAAAACTAGTCTAAATCCTATCTCTGCATGGTCGTCCCATTTTCAGTGCAAATACTGGCCTTTTATAGGCAAAACCCCAATGTACAGGATCCCGGGGAGATCGGGGGAGCAAACGCTCCCCCTAACTCCCCAACCAAGCCGCGGAAACGCGGCTTTGGCTGCGTTTCTGCGGCCAGGGTGTGGCCAGGTGGCCACACCCTGTTGGTGGGTCGCCCTGGTTTTGCCTTCTGACTTTATCTGTAGTTGGATTTTCAGTTTGAGTCCGGGAGTGTGACGAAATGGCCTTTGATTCTTTGCTTTAACCGATCGATTCTGAGAGGATTCTTCTCAACCGGTTTTCAACCTCTTGATTTTGCTCTAATTCTCTGAGCTCGAATTAACTCGGATTTAATTCAGAATTTTGGTGGGCTTTGGGCTCATTTCTCTTCATCTCCTTAAAGAATGGGCCTGCAAATAAATTAAACAATTAATTAGGACAATGCAAAGTTTTATTCTATAACAAGTATGGAAATATGATACTAAATATGCAACATTAGCGACCAATCACACCCCCATACCTATCTTTTGCTCGTCCTCGAGCAAAACAACTAAACTATACTAAGGATTATTAGACCACTTTCGTAGGTCACGCGATTGCACTGAGCATGTGCAACAAGCCGTTAAACCTCTAGGTTTCCCCTAGAGGACGAGTTTTGTCTCGTGAGGGTTTTCAGCGGATTGCACCCACAAAATCCATAAAGAAAGGGAAACAAAGAGTTAGTATTTTCGGAAAGCATTTTGAAAGAGAAAAATATTTGAAATATAACAGTAAGATTTAAGTAATCTATAAGTTATAGGAAAACTGAATATTTCATTCCTAAACTTAGTCTCTATTCAAAAATTTGTTATCAATCAAAGTAAGGAGTCAAATTGTGCTTCTCATCTAGTCTATTACTTTACCCTAAGTCATATGCACCTTGTGACTGTGAAAATTTTGACTAAGGGTTCATTAACTCTAACTCTTATGCCTTATTTATTTATATATATATATTTTCTTTTTTGGTGGTATTATTCCTTAGTTCTATTAGGCTTTCTAATTTGCTCATGTAACGAGCCTTTAATCGATGACTCCCAAACCAAATGGTCTTAGGGCACCGGGTGAGAAAACACCCCAAGGACTTAAGGACTCGAGCAAACAAGGCCACAAAACTAAGGATTTTATTATATGGACCTCTTTTAGGCGTGAATACTTATGCTTTATTAGGCACAAATACCCAGCTTAATCAGGGAATTTTTATATATATATATTTTCAAACTTATCTAATCATCTTTCGCATAAATACTAAGGCTTGCTTAGGCCAAAGCACCTAGCTAGTCAATAATTAGATTTGTTTATCTTTTTTTCTTTTTTTTTCCTTTTTTTATAAGGCATAAGAATCTTTGTTTTTGAACCCTAAGTGTGTAAGTGTATGAAGTGTGCATATTTCATCAAGGTAAAGATCAAGACTAAATTACTTTGACAAATTATCTTCCTAACCCTAAAAATCAAACAAATAATCTTATTTTGACCAAGTATAAGAAATCCTAATTTGAATTTTCCTATTCCTTAAAATTAACTTAATTTCTGACAAAAAATATGTCAAAGTATTGTTTCTATTTTCAAAAATTTTTTAAAAGTAAAGAAAATGTTAATAATAATATTTTTATTATTTTTTTAAGAAAAAGAAAAACAAAAGTTATGTTAGAATCCTCCCCCACACCTATCTCATGCATTGTCCTCAATGTATGAATTAATGCATAGATGCATGAAAAAGACGAAAGGGAAGGAAAATGTTACCTTAAGGTGGTGGTTCCGGTGGTGGTCTGATTGGTCCACGAAATGCGGCCCAATCAACCTTTCGTGGGATTCGGAGGAACCCACCAGAACTTTCTTTAATATAACCCATTAAAATTGTGTATCCATGAAGGATTTTTATTAAAATTTAACCCTATCTAATTTCCAAATTTCATAATTAATTTCAGAGTCAAATTTGTCAACCATCTCGTCCCAGAATGGAGTGTGAAAAGATAGAATGATTGACTTGGACTCAGGAAGTACAGGAACTAATACCGACTCAGGAAGGTGACTTAAGTCAAGTAAAGGCTCAGGAGTCGAGATTGGTTCAGGAAGTGGGTCCAAGTCAAGAAAGTGAAACTCAAGTCCACATTGATTTTCCAACAATAGAATGTGACTTAATATTGGTGATTCAAGTTCAGGAATGATAGGTGGGGGAATCAAAACTGACTCTAAAATATTACTCAAGTTTGGTAACAAAACAGGAGTCAATATTGATTCAGAAAGTTGAACTGGATCACAGATTTGAGAATCTAGGTCACATATCTCATTGAGTTCAATATCAAAAAAATGAGAACTTGCCAATTTGTCAATAGGATTTTCAAAAGTGTAAAATTGGTCAAATTCAATATGATCATCAAAAATAGGTGATTCAATTTCATGATGAATTGGCACAGGATCCAATGTTGACTCAGGGAAAAGATTGAAGTCAAGTGAACACACCGGAGTCATTATTGAATTAGGAAGTAAAATTGAATCACTAAGTTGAGATTCATGATCATATTCATTTTCAAGTTCGATTTCAGGAAGAGGATAACTTTCCAAACTGTCAATATTCTTTTCAAAATTTGGAGTTGGGCAAGTTCAAATGACTGTTCTGAAATGGAACCTTGATTTTCAAAACTACATGACTCTTCGGCTCTAACAGAATGGTTACCGACATCAGAACTGGCCAAACGGTGAGAATGTAAAGATTGGACCATCATATCTATGTCGTGATTATGAGCGTTTTGAGCCTGAGTCATGGCTTCAAGCATCTCTTCATAGGTGATATGTTCATTGTTGTGTTGAAAAGATGAAGTGTTGTCTTGGAATTGGTGGTGAAATTGTGAGTCCATCAGATTTTGGGATTTGTGCTTGGACTCACGCATACTCATTTCCAAAATTGATAGTTTTCTATTTTGGACTGGTGGAACTAAGTATGACTCTTGAAAATATTGTGGACAAGGTGGAGAAGGAGGACAAGTTGGTTGAAAATTGGACTCGGGGGAGGTGAATCCCCACTGACTCTGTGAAGAGTTGAAATTATTATGGAAATTATAGTTATTAGATTGGGGGTATGGGTTATATTGATTCGGATAAGACCAATCCGGCACACTATGTTGGTTAAAGTTATAATATGCCGGGTTGGTGATATCCGAAAATGAAGTCGGTGTGTAATATGAATTATTATTGAAGTTGAAAAAATTGTTATTATAAGCCATATCACACAATAGAATACAAACAAAAAGAAAGAAAAAAAAAACAAACAAATAAGCAAACAAATAAAAGGAAAAATTCTAACTAAGTTAAGGTAGACCTATGACCTAGACGACTCCTAACTGATTAGACTATCCACGGGAGGTATTATGTAGACTTTGACCACAAGCTAATCAGCCAGGTCAGGGCAAGGTTGGTGGGAGGTTTTCCATCAAAGACATTCCTTAATTAAATAACCACCAACCTTCGGGCTTTCGGCCCTTAATCCCTTTCCTAGACACTAATTTTGCAGGAGTCAAATTCCAACACTTTTTCCCCTTAGGATAATCTCCTAATTGAGTCCGAGATGTCCCTAGGGCCAACGTCTACTCATTTTTAGTTAGGCTTGGGTTAGTGAGTGCTTGGAATCTGATTTTTTGGCCAAGAAAGGGTGATTAAATCCCCACCTTATCTTGTTATGGGTTAGTGCCCTTAAGATAAGTTTGTGCAAGTGTACAAGATATGTAAATAAGATTCACTCAAAGCAATGAAAATCAACCAAGAGGTGAGTCCTATTCTACATGCAATGTGAACGTACCTTGCTCCAGCACTCTTCAACAGTAAAATAAAAGAATTGAAAAGACACGTGCCTAAAATGCAAACGTCTAATCAATTTTTTATCTTTTTCAACAAGTATTTTACTGTTGGTTTATTAGCAGGCTTATGGTGATGGCATATAAGAAAAAACAAATTGCAGAAAAGTAGAATTTTGCAAGTCAAGCAGCCCTGCAAAAAAACAACGTTAGTAGTCAACTCCTTTTTGCCGCGGAACTGCGGCTTGGGCCGCGAAAACGCGGCAAAGCAGAGGGTAATTGGTCTCTCCTTTGTAGAGCAGAGGCCCAATACCACCTATATGTTACTGCAATCTTAATTTCCTGCTTTTCTTGCCCTATAACCTGCAACAGAGAAGAAAATTCGTTTTAGTTCTAAAAAATTTTCAATAAAAATCAGATTTCAATAAAAACGTTACCTTCCCCGGCAACGGCGCCAAAATTTGATTGAGGCATAACCTGCACATAAAATACGGAATTTCAGAACTTAAGAATAAACATGTGCAAGTGCTCAATTCTTACCGCTATAGCAAGTGGCTATGCGGGTCGTGATCCACAAGGAGGGTTTTGCGATAGAAGCGTTCACGGTTCTTTATTGAAATCTTAATGAAGATAAAACGAGAGTTCTTCTTTGTTTTTAAGAAAGAAAAATGAAAAAACGAGTTATGTTAAAGTTAGAAAGAAAACGGTAGAATGAGAAAGTGGAGAGAATCAGAAAGCGACTATGTACAAATGAGTTGAAAAAGAATGATTTTGAAGAGGTAGTGTTGGTGATTTAATTTATAAAAATAAAAGAAAAGAAATACAAATAATTACTTACCTTCTTTTCACCAAAAGCTTACCTTGAGTCTTTAGCGACGATGTTACCTTTAAGTGGAGGCAATCAGCGCATAGCCCATAAGAGTTGATTATTGGTCTCTTCCACATTACATCATCAAGACAGCTCAAGCATGAAATGATACAGAGAGAGACTCAATTCCATCGTCATGAGCTATCGGTGGCACTCGCAAAGGCAAGGCTCTTTCGATGCTTTTAGACTCACTTGGAAGACAATTGTGCCAAAAAGAAAAGTGAAGTAGAAAAGAAGAAGAAGAAGAAAACTAAAAAGAAGTACATACAAATAAAGAACACAGATTCAATTTATAACGATCAAAGAAATGAAAGAAACCTTACACCGGTGTCACTCTCAGCTCAAGCTTCATTCTTGTTCTTCGATGAAAGTCTGATCTCCTCTGATTTACATAAGTTAAAACGAAAAATTACATGGAAAAGAGAAACAAAAACCTAAACTAAAAAATAGAAAACTAGTCTAAATCCTATCTCTGCATGGTCGTCCCATTTTCAGTGCAAATACTGGCCTTTTATAGGCAAAACCCCAATGTACAGGATCTCGGGGAGATCGGGGGAGCAAACGCTCCCCCTAACTCCCCAACCAAGCCGCGAAAATGCAGCTTTGGCCACGTTTTCGCGGCCAGGGTGTGGCCAGGTGGCCACACCCTGTTGGTGGGTCGCCCTGGTTTTGCCTTCTGACTTTATCTGTAGTTGGATTTTCAGTTTGAGTCCGGGAGTATGACGAAATGGCCTTTGATTCTTGATTTTAACCGATCGATTCTGAGAGGATTCTTCTCAACCGGTTTTCAACCTCTTGATTTTGCCCTGATTCTCTGAGCTCGAATTAACTCTGATTTAATTCAGAATTTTGGTGGGCTTTGGGCTTATTTCTCTTTATCTCCTTAAAGAATGGGCCTGCAAATAAATTAAACAATTAATTAGGACAATGCAAAGTTTTATTCTATAACAAGTATAGAAATATGATACTAAATATGCAACATTAGCGACCAATCACGTGTCCATGGTTGACTCAAGAGAACCATGTTTCTCTTCAAAAACCCTACTCTCATGGAGAGACTGGACTGCTCGTCATCGTCTCTGGTCATCATTGGAGCATTTGCCGACGCTTTGATACCACTTGACGCAGACGGGGAAGCAAAAAAGATGAGCGAGAAAGCTTTCAGGTAGGGGATAATTATTCAAATTCACGAGCAAGCGATTTGAATCCATAAGCCAAAGAGAACAAATCGAATCCATGAACAAAATATGAGGAAAACTCAAAGAATATTAATTAAAAATTACATGAGAGCGAAGCTTGTGCTGAGAGTGACACCGGTGTAAGTTGTTCCTCTTTTCTCTTATTGTTACAAAATTGAATCATAGTTACATTTTTTTTGTACTTCTTTGTTTTTGTGTTCTTCTTCTTCTTCTTCTTTTCTACTTCTCTCCTTTTGCTATCAATTGCTATCCAAGTGAGTCTTATAGCATCGAAAGAGTCTTGCCTTTGTGAGTGCCACCGTAGCTCATGACGATGGATTCTAATCTCAGTCTGTATCATTTCATGCTTGTATTGTCTTGATGATGTAATAGCGAAGATACGAGAATCAACTTTTATGGGCTATGCGTTGATCGCCTCCACTTCAAGGCAACATCGTCGCCAAAGGATTCAAGGTAAGTTTTTGGACAAAGGACGTAAGTATTTCTTTTAAGTTTCTTTCTTTTATTGTAACTTTTAGTGTAGATCACCAACACCACAATCCAACCATTTTATCACTCCTTTCAATTTCTTTATATAAATCCATTTTCCGTTTTTCCATCTTCTCAATCTACCACTTTCTTCTTAACTGAACTATAACTTATATTTCTCTTTCTTTTAAAGGACCAAAAGAAGATCTTTAACCATTCTTTGTAGCATAAAAGTGAACTTACTAAAAAAAACCTTCCATCGCTAGTCCTTCCTTGTGGATCACGACCCGCATAGCCACTTGCTATAGAGGTAGTATTGAGCACTTGCACTACTGTTATAAAAGTTCTGAAATTCTGTATATTTTTTGTGTCGGTAAAAACTCAATCAAATTTTGGCGCCATTGCGGGGAGGGACGGTAAGTAATTCTCTTTTCAGTTTACAATTTTGGTTAACCTTCTTCTTTGTTCTTAGTATACAGGTTTAACAAGAAAATTTTTGCTGCAGTGGACATATAAGTGGCCCTGAACTCTGCTCTAGAAAGCAGAGCCCAGAAGCCTTCAGATTTGCTACATTCCAGTGGCAATCTGAGTGAACTACTAACCTCTATTTTTTGCAGGTTGGCTGAATTACAAAGCTAAAATTTTATAGCATTTATTTTCTTATTTGTCTCACTGTACATACTTTCTAACCTCAACACTAAAATGATGTTTGTTAAATGCTAAAAACAGTTTAGACTTTATATTTAGGCACGTGTCTAATTCATTTACATTTTATATTACTGTTGAAGAGTGCTGGAGCAAAAGGTACGTATGCATAGCATATAGTTTAGAAAATATTTTTGAGTGATTATTTGCTTGTTGAATGTTACTTTTCTATATCCTGCACACTTTGCACAATCAATCTTAAAAGCTTGTCCTATAAACAAGATAAAGTGAAAAAGTTATTACCCTCCCTTAGCCTACAAATAATCTCCTCACTCACTAACCCAATCCTAGCTAAAACTGAGTAGACGTTGGCCCTAGGGACATCTCAGACTCATATAGAGACCGACCTAAGGGGGAAGTTAATTTGGATTTGACTCTTGTCAAATCGGTGTCTAAGGTTGGGGATTGAGGGGCAAAACCCTGAAGGCTGGTGGTTTGGCATAATTAGGCCTGTTGCTTTAAGCACGGATACCTCCTACCAATCTTGTCCCTACCTGGCCGATTAACTTGTGGTCAGATTCGACAATATACCCCCGTGGACAGTCTAACTAGTTAGGAGTCGTCTCGGTCTAAGGTCTACCCTAACTTAGGTTAGATTTTTTTCTTTTCATTTTGTTTGCTTATTTGTTTATTTTTCTTTGTTTGTGTTTGATATTTCTTGTGTGATATGGCTTATAATAATAACTTTTTCATTTTTAATGGTAATCCATATTACACCCTGACCTCTTTTTCGAATATTACCAACCCGACATATCATAATTTTAACCAACCTAGTGTGCCAGATTGATCTTATCCGAATCAATATAACCCATGCCCCCAATCTTATGACTATAATTTCCAAAATAATTTCAACTCTTCACAGAGTCAATGAGGATCACCTCCCCTGAGTCCAATTTTCAACCAACTTGTCCTCCTTATCCACCTTGTCCACAATATTTTCAAGACTCATACTCAGTTCCACCAGTTTAAAATAGAAAACCATCAATCTTGAAAATGAATATGCGTGAGTCCGAGCAACAATCACAAAATCTGATGGACTCACGATTTCACCACAAATTTCAAAACAAAACTTCATCTTTTCAAGTCCAATCGTAACAAAACGATGAACCAATCGACTATAAAAAGCTGCTTGAAGCCATGATTCAGGCTCAAATCACTCATAATCGTGACATAGATATAACGTTCAAAACTCTCCATTCTCACCCTTTGACCATTCCTGATGTCGTTAACCATTCTGTTAGAGCCAAAGAATCATGTTGTTTTGGAAAACAAGATTCCATTTCAGAACGCCTATTGGAACTTGCCCAAACTCCAAATTTTGAAAATCATATTGACATTTTGGTAAGTTATCCCTTTCCTGAAATTGAACTTGAGAATGAATATGATCCTGAACCTCAACTTGGTAATTCAATTCTACTTTCTGATTCAATAATGACTCTGGTGTTTTCACCTGATTTCAATCTTTTTCCTGAGTCAACATTTGATCTTGTCCCAATTCATCATGAAATTGAATCGCCAATCTTTTATATCATCATATTGAACTTATCCAATTTCATACTTTTGAAAGTCCCATTGACAAATTGGCAAGTTCTCATTTTTATGAAATTGAAATCAATGAGAAATGTGACCTAGATTCTTAAATTTGTGATCCAGTTCAAATTCCTGATCAATATTGGCTCCTATTTTGTTATCCAATTTGAGCAATATTTTAGAGTTAGTTTTGATTCCCACACCTGTCATTCTTGAACTTGAATCACCAATATTAAGTTACATTCCGTTGTCGGAAAATGAATGTGGACTTGAGTTTCAACTTCTTGATTTGGACCCACTTCCTAAACCAATCCCGACTCTTGAACTTTTACTTGACTTAAGTCACTTTCCTGAGTCGGCATTAGTTCCTGTACTTCCTAAGTCTAAGTCAATCATTCCATCTTTTCACACTCCATTTTGGGACAAGGGTGTTGATAAAATTGACTCCGAAATTATTTGTGAAATTTGGAAATTAGATAGGTTAAAATTCTTAATAAAAATTATTCATATATACATCATTTTAGTGGGTTATATTGAAGAGGTTTCTGGTGAGCTCTTCCGAACTCCACGTAAATTCGATTGGGCCGAATTTCATGGACCAATCAGATCACCACCGGAACCACCACCTTAAGGTAATATTTTCCTTCCCTTTCTTCTTTTTCATGCATCTATGCATTAATTCATACATTGAGAACAATGCATGAGATAGGTGTGGGGGAGGGTTCTAACGTAACCTAGGTTTTCCTTTTTATTAAATTTTTTTTAACATTTTCTTTACTTTTAATAACTTTTTGAAAATAGAAACAATATTTTGACATATTTTTTGTAAGAAATTAAGTCAATTTTAAGGAATAGGAAAATCAAAATTAGGATTTTTTATACTTGGTCAAAATAAGATTATTTGTTTGATTTCTAAGGCTAGAAAGAAAATTTGTGAAAGTAATTTATTCTAGATTTTTTCCTTGATGAAATATGCATGCTTCATACACTTACACACTTAAGGTTCAAAAATAAAGATTCTTATGCCGTATTAAAAAAAGAAAAAGAAAAATAAAAAAAGAAAAAAAATTAAAAAAAATCCTTAGATTAAGCTGGGTATTCGTACCTCATAAAGCATAAGTATTCACGCCTACAGGCGGTTCATATAATAAAATCTTTAGTTTTGTGGCCTTGTTTGGTCGAGTCCTTAAATCCTTGGGGTATTTTCTCACCTTGTGTCCTAAGACCATTTGGTTTGGGAGTCATCGATTAAAGGCTCGTTACATGGGCAGATTAGAAAGCTTAATAAAACTAAGGAATAATCCCACCAAAATAAATAAATAAATAAATAACGCATAAGAGTTAGAGTTAAAAAACCCTTAGCCAAAATTTCACAGTCACGAAGGTGCATATGACTTAGGGTAAAGTAATAGACTAGATGAGAAGTACAATTTGACTCCTTACTTTGATTGATAACAAATTTTTAAATAGAGACTAAGTTTAGGAATAAAAAATTTAGTTTTCCAATAACTTATAGATTACTTAATTCTTACAATAATATTTCAAATATTTTTCTCTTTCAAAATGCTTTTCAAAAATACTAACACTTCAGTTCTCTTTTTTATGGATTTTGTGGGTGTATCCATTTGAAAACCCTCACGAGAAAAAACTCGTCCTCTAGGGGAAACCCAGAGGTTTAACGGCTTGTTGCACACGCTCAGTGCAATCGCTTGACCTGCAATCTTGGTCTAATAATTTTTGGTTTAGTTTTGTTGTTTTGCTCGAGGACGAGCAAAAGATAGGTATGGGGGTGGATCGGTCACAATATTGCACATTCATTATCACATTTTCATACTTATTATATAATAAACTCTGCTTTTAATCCTAATTATTGTCTAATTTATATGCAGGCCCACTGCTAAAGAAAAAGAAAGAGAAACGAGCCCAAAAGCCGATCAAAATTCTGATTTAATTCAGAATTAATTCGAACTCAGAAAATCAAGGCAGATCAGGGCAAATCAGAGAAGTTGAAAATTGGTTAAAACAAATCTTCCAAAATCAATCGGTTAAAGCCAAAGAATCAAAGGTCGTTTTGTCAAATCTAGGAGCTGAAACAGGAAATACAAAATAAGATAAATGTAAATCGTGAAGCCAGGGAGTACCACCAACAGGATGTGGCCACGTGGCCACACCCTAGCCGCGAAAACGCGACAAAAGTCGTGTTTCCGCGGCTTTGGTAAGGCAGTTGGGGGAGCGTTTGCTCCCCTATCTTCGTACGACCTTCCCCATTGGGTTTTGCCTAATACTGGGTTTTTCAGAGACCACAGGGAGCGACCATGGAGAGATAGATTCTACTCTAGTTTTTCATTATTTTTAGTATAGGTTTTTTTCTTTTTATGTAATTTTTAGTTTTCATTTATGTAATTTAGAGGAGATCAGAGTTTCATATGAGAATGAGAGTGAAGCTTGTGCTGAGAGTGACATCGGTGTAAGTTGTTCCTCTTTTCTCTTATTGTTAGAAAATTGAATCTATAGTTATATTTTTTGTACTTCTTTTTTTTTGTGTTTTTCTTCTTCTTTTCTACTTCTCTCCTTTTGGTACCAATTGCTATCTAAATGAGTCTTATAGCATCGAAAGAGCCTTGTCTTTGCGAGTGCCACCGATAGCTCATGACGATGGATTCTAGTCTCAGTCTGTATTATTTCATGCTTGTATTATCTTGATGATGTAATATGGAAGAGACGAGAATCAACTCTTATGGGCTATGCGCTGATCGCCTCCACATCAAGGTAACATCGTCGCAAAAGGATTCAAGGTAAGTTTTTGGTTAAAGGAGGTAAGTATTTCTTTTAGGTTTTCTTTCTTTTATTGTTACTTTTAGTGTAGATCACCAACACCACAATTCCAACCATTTTATCACTCTTTTCAATTTCTTTGTATAAATTCATTTTCTATTTTCCCACCTTTTCAATCTACCGCTTTCTTCTTAACTTAACTATAACTTATATTTCTCTTTCTTTTAAAGAACCAAAATAAGATCTTTAACCATTCTTTGTAGCATAAAAAAGAACTTACTAAAAAAAAGCTTCCATCGCTAGTCCCTCCATATGGATCATGACCCACATAGCCACTTGCTATGGCGGTAGTATTGAGCACTTGCACTACTGTTATAAAAGTTCTGAAATTCTGTATATTTTTTGTGCAGGTAAAAACTCAATCAAATTTTGGCGCAGTTACCGGGGAGGGATGGCAAGTAATTCTCTTTTTAAGTTTACATTTTTGGTTAACCTTCTTCTTTGTTCTTAGTGTACAGGTTTAACAACAAGGAAATTTTTGCTGCAGTGGACATATAAGTGGCCCTGGACTCTGCTCTAGAAAGTAGAGCTCAGAAGCCCTCAGATTTGCTATAATCCAGTGGCAATCTGTGTGAACTACTAACCTGTATTTTTGCAGGTTTGTCGAATTGCAAAGCTAAAATTCTGTAACTATTTATTTTCTTTTTTGTCTCACTGTACATACTTTCTAACCTCAACAGTAAAATGATGTTTGTTAAATGCTAAAAACGGTTTAGACTTTGCATTTAGGCGCGTGTTTAATTCGTTTAAATTTTATATTACTGTTGAAGAGTGCTAGAGCAAAAGGTACGTATGCATAGCATATAGTTTAGAAAACATTCTTGAGTGATTATTTGCTTGTTGAATGTTACTTTTCTATATCCTGCACACTTTGCACAATCAATCTTAAGGGCTTGTCCTATAAACAAGATAAGGTGGGGAAGTCATTACCCTCCCTTAGCCCACAAACAATCTCCTCACTCACTAACCCAAGCCTAACTAAAACTGAGTAAACGTTGGCCCTAGGGACATCTCGAACTCATATAGGAGACTGACCTAAGGGAAAAGTTTATTTGAATTTGACTCTTGCCAAATCGGTGTTTAAGGTTGGGGATTGAGGGGCGAAACCCCGAAGGCTGGTGGTTTGGCATAATTAGGCCCGTTGCTTTAAGCATGGATACCTCCCACCAATCTTGCGCCTACCTGGCCGATTAACTTGTGGTCAAATTCGACAATATACCCCCTGTGGACAGTCTAACCAGTTAGGAGTCGTCTAGGTCTACGGTCTACCCTAACTTTGGTTAGATTTTTTTTCTTTTTATTTTGTTTGCTTATTTGTTTGTTTTTCTTTGTTTGTGTTTGATATTTCTTGTGTGATATGGCTTATAGTAATAATTTTTTTAATTTTAATGATAATCCATATTACACCCCGACCTCTTTTTCGGATATTACCAACCCGACATATCATAATTTTAATAAACCTAGTGTGCCGGATTGGTCTTATCTGAATCAATATTACCCATGCCCCCAATCTTGTGACCATAATTTCTAAAATAGTTTCAACTCTTCACAGAGTCTATGGGGATTCACCTCCCACGAGTCTAATTTTCAACCAACTTGTCCTCCTTATCCACCTTGTCCACAATATTTCCAAGATTCATACTTAGTTCCACCAGTTCAAAATTGAAAACCATCACTTTTGAAAATGAGTATGCGTGAGTCTGAGCAACAATCACAAAATCTAATAGACTCATGATTTTACCACAAATTCCAAAAAAAACTTCATCTTTTCAAGTCCAATCGCAACAAAATGATGAATCAATCGACTATGAAAAGCTACATGAAGCCATGACTCAGGCTCAAATCACTCATAATCATGACATAAATATAATGATCAAAACTCTCCATTCTCACCCTTTGACCATTCCTGATGTCGCTAACCATTCTATTAGAGCCAAAGAATCATGTTGTTTTAAAAAATAAGATTCCATTTCAGAACGCCTATTGGAACTTGCCCAAACTTTAAAATTTGAAAACCACATTGACATTTTGGCAAGTTATCCCTTTCCTGAAATTGAACTTGAGAATGAATATGATCCTGAACCTCAACTTGGTAATTCAAGTCTACTTTTTGATTCAATAATAACTCCGGTATCTTCATCTGGTTTCAATCTTTTTTCTGAGTCAATATTGGATCCTGTGCCAATTCATCATGAAATTGAATCACTAATCTTTTATGATCATCATATTGAACTTGACCAATTTCATACTTTTGAAAGTCCCATTGACAAATTGGCAAGTTCTCATTTTTATGAAATTGAACTCAATGAGAAATGTGACCTAGATTCTCAAATTTGTGATCAAGTTCAAATTCCTGAATCAATATTGACTCCTATTTTGTTACCCAATTTGAGCAATATTTTAGAGTCAATTTTGATTCCCACGCCTGTCATTCTTGAACTTGAATCACCAATATTTAGTCACATTCCGTTGTGGGAAAATGAATGTGGACTTGAGTTTCAACTTCTTGATTTGGACCCACTTCCTGAACCAATCCCGACTTCTCAACCTATACTTGACTTAAGTCACTTTCCGGAGTCGGTATTAATTCCTGTACTTTCTAAGTCCAAGTCAATCATTCCATCTTTTCACACTCCATTTTGGGACAAGGGTGTTGATAAAACTGACTCCGAAATTATTTGATGGGGTAAATTTTTTTAATAAAAATCATTCATATATACATCATTTTAGTGGGTTATGTTGAAGAGGTTTCTGGTGGGTTCCTCCAAACTCCACGTAAATTCGATTGAGCCACATTTCGTGGACCAATCAGATCACCACCGGAACCACCACCTTAAGGTAATATTTTCCTTCCCTTTCTTCTTTTTCATGCATCTATGCATTAATTCATACATTGAGGACAATGCATGAGATAGGTGTGGGGGAGGGTTCAAACATAACCTAGGTTTTCTTTTTTATTAAAAAAATTAACATTTTCTTTACTTTTAAAAACTTTTTGAAAATAGAAAAAATATTTTGACATATTTTTTGTGAGAAATTAAGTCAATTTTAAGGAATAGGAAAATCAAAATTAGGATTTCTTATACTTGGTCAAAATAATATTTGTTTGATTTCTAAGCTTAGGAAGAAAATTTGTGAAAGTAATTTAGTCTTGATTTTTACCTTGATGAAATATGCATGCATCACACACTTACACACTTAGGGTTCAAAAACTAAGATTCTTATGCCCTATTAAAAAAAAGAAAAGAAATATATAAAAAAATCCTCTTATTATGCTGGGTATTTGTGCCTCATAAAACATAAATATTCACGCCTAAAGGTGGTTCATATAATAAAATCCTTAGTTTTGTGGCCTTATTTGCTCGAGACCTTAAGTCCTTGGGGTGTTTTCTCACGTGGCGCCCAAGACCATTTGGTTTGGGAATTATCGATTAACGGCTCGTTACATGGGCAGATTTAAAAGCCTAATAAAACTAAGAAACAATCCCACCAAATAAATAAATAAATAAGGCATAGGAATTAGAGTTAAAGAACCCTTAATCAAAATTTCACAGTCACGAAGGTGCATCTGACTTAGGGTATAGTAATAGACTAGATGAGAAGTACAATTTGACTTCTTACTTTGATTGATAACAAATTTTTTTATGGAGACTAAGTTTAGGAATGAAAAATTCAGTTTTCCTATAACTTATAGATTATTTAATTATTACAATAATATTTCAAATATTTTTCTCTTTCATAACGCTTTTCGAAAAACTAACACTTTATTTCTCTTTCTTTATGGATTTTGTGGGTGTAATCCACTAAAATCCTCACGAGACAAAACTTGTCCTCTACGAAAAACCTAGAGGTTAACGGCTTGTTGCACACGCTCAGCGCAATCGCGTGACCTGCGAAAGTGGTTTAATAATTTTTGGTTTAGTTTTGTTGTTTTGCTCGAGGACGAGTAAAAGATAGGAATGGGGGTGTGATCAGTTACTAATATTGCACATTCATTATCACATTTTCATACTTATTATATTATAAACTCTGCTTTTAATCCTAATTATTGTCCAATTTATATGCAGGCCCACTGCTAAAGGAAAGGAAAGAGAAATGAGCCCAAAAGTCCATCAAAATTCTGATTTAATTCAGAATTAATTCGAGCTCAGAAAATCAAGGCAGACCAGGGCATATCAGAGAAGTTGAAAACTGGTTAAAATAAATCTTTCAAAATCAATCGGTTAAAGCCAAAGATCAAAGGCCGTTTCATCAAATCCAGGAGCTGAAACGGGAAATACAAAACAAGATAAAAGTAAATCACGAAGTCAGGGAGTACCACCAACAGGGTGTGGCCACCTAGCTGCACCCTGGCTGCGAAAACACGACAAAAGCCGCGTTTTCGCAGCTTTGGTAAGGCAGTTGGGGCAGCGGTTGCTCTCCCTATCTTCGTACGCCCTTCCCCATTGGGTTTTGCCTATAAATACTGTGTTTTTCAGAGACTATAGGGAGCGACAATGCAGAGATAGATTCTACTCCAGTTTTCATTCTTTTTAGTGTAGGTTTTTATTTTTCTTTTTATGTAATTTTCAGTTTTCATTTATGTAATTCAGAGGAGATCAAAGTTTTATAGGAGAATGAGAGTGACACCGGTGTAAGTTGTTCCTCTTTTCTTTTATTGTTACAAAATTGAATCTATAGTTACATTTTTTGTACTTCTTTGTTTTTGTGTTTTTCTTCTTCTTTTCTACTTCTCTCCTTTTGGTACCAATTGCTATCCAAGTGAGTCTTATAACATCGAAAGAGCCTTGCCTTTGCGAGTGCCACTGATAGCTCATGATGATGGATTTTAGTCTCAGTTTGTATCATTTCATGCTTGTATTGTCTTGATGATGTAATGTGGAAGAGACGAGAATCAACTCTTATGGGCTATGCGCTGATCGCCTCCACTTCAAGGTAACATCATCGCCAAAGGATTCAAGGTAAGTTTTTGGTCAAATGAGGTAAGTATTTGTTTTAGGTTTTCTTTCTTTTATTGTAACTTTTAGTGTAGATCACCAACACCATAATTTCAACCATTTTATCACACTTTTCAATTTCTTTGTATAAATCCAATTTCCATTTTCCCAGCTTCTCAATCTATCACTTTCTTCTTAACTTAACTATAACTTGTATTTCTTTTTCTTTTAAAGAACCAAAAGAAGATCTTTAACCATTCTTTGTAGCATAAAAGAGAACTTACTAAAAAAAAGTTTCCATCGCTAGTCTCACCTTGTGAATTACGACCCGCATAGCCACTTGCTATAGCGGTAGTATTGAGCACCTTGCACTACTGTTATAAAAGTTCTGAAATTCTGTATATTTTTTTTGTAGGTAAAAACTCAATCATCAATCTTGATTTGAATTTCAAATCTAGATTATTTTATCTTATCATGATGAGATCTTTTATATATTCCTATTAGGTCTATCCCACTATAGGCGCCCAATAAAGTCTCAACTCACCTAGTGGGTCTTTTATTCATACCTTCCACTCGCACGTATGGGCAATAACATGCATTCTCACCCTCAATGCACCAAAGGGTAATCCGTCTTGGTAAGTGAACCGTGCGATCGTCGAGCCACCTGCAAGAAAATTTTAAGAGAATGATGCCAAATCTTGCAAGACCAGCATTGAACTTCTTTAAAAGTGCCTCGTCATGTCCCAAACTCATTTAGTCACATCTTATTTGATACCTCCAATCCTTCATATATGGAGCTATATCAAATACCTCTTTATTTTATATTAACAGTTGTGCTGCAGGTTCCACAGCAACATAACTTGTTAGCAATAAACCATAAAACATGAATGTGCTATTAAATAGTCTTTCCTTCGTCCTCATAGTACTTAGTTTTGGTACAATTGCTTTCCCAATCAATCTTGACTATTAGAAACACATCAAAGTAACATTTAATGCACCTCCACTTTATAATATAGTCAAAAGTCACAGGGCAGATATAAAATGTGATCAATTATGTTGATCCATAAGGATTCACACAAATAAAGAAGTGGGGATTATTCTTTCATTTCCTTATTTTGATCGCTAAGCACATGTAGTATGAAATACATGCTACAGTGGAGTTCTCTTTTTAAGTAAAAGATTGTGTTGATTGAGTTTTAACCTACGCACAGAAAGTATGAAATTTTAGAAATGAAGAATAGAAGTGTAGGGTTCTCAATTCTACCGCTATAATAAGTGGCTATGCAGGTCATAATCCACAAGGAGAGACTTGCGGAAAAAGCATGTTGATAAATTTCTTTTTAGTTATTGAAACTGGTTAAAAGTTCTTTTTATGTTTTTAAAAAGAAAAAAAATGAAAGCTATGTTAATTTGAAAAAGAGTGTGGAAGATAGAAAAAGATGTTATTTTAATTAAAAGAAAAACTAAGTTAAAAGAAAGGATCAAAAAAAGAATAAAGAAAAAAGTTAGTTTTAGAAGTGTTTCTAAACTATGAAATGAAAAGAAAAAAAAAGAAAGATCTAAAGTTTACTTAGTTCTTTATGCTTACCTCACCTTGGATCCTAAGCAACAACTTTTCTTCGCTTGAAGGCAATCACTACATGGAATATAAAATTTTCCTCACTCCAAACTGCTTATATTATGTCAACTATGAAAAGTAAGCATGAAATGAAACAGAACTTACCTGTTTAGAAGTGAAATCTATTATCATAAACCATCAGTTGCTCTTGCAAAGTCAAGACCTAGTCAAGACCAATAGATTCATTCAGTTTCAGATCAAACAAGAGAGGACAAGTACTAAAGAAAAACAAAAAGAATAACTGATTGAGGTTTTACCTGCACAAAAATACAGAATCTTAGAACTTTTATAATAATAGTACAAGGTGCTCAATTCTACCGCTATAGCAAGTGGCTATACGGGTCGTGATTCACAAGGAGGGTCTAGCGATGGAAGCTCTTTTAGCAAGTTCTATTTTAGGTTACAAAAACTGGTTAAAGATCTTCTTTTAGTTCTTTAAAAGAAAATGAAAAAGAGTTAAAGTTAAGTTAGGAAGAAAGTGGTAGATAAAGAAGGTGGAGAAAGTAGAAGTGGATATGTATAAAGAAATTGAAAAAGAGTGAAAGAAATTTGAAAGATTGTGGTGTTGATAATTTACACTAAAATTAAAAGAAATAAAAACTAAAACCTAAAAAAAGTTACTTATCTCTTCGGCGTCTGCTTACCTTTGACCCGTATCGACGATCTACCTTTGTTTGAAGGCGAGCGAAGTATGACAGATAAGATCTTGGCCATTCCCATATTACACTATGAATTAAAGGGGCAAGCTACACTATCATTGAAATGAATATCCATCACCATAAGCCATCAACGACACTTGCAAGGGCAAGGCAACTTCGAGGCTATCGGTTTCATTTGGATCCACAAACACAGAAGAGGGAGTAAACAAAAATAAGAGTAAAGAAGAAAAAGAAATTTCGATTCGATTCAAATAATTATAGAAGAAAAGATCACTTACACCGATGTCACCTTTAGTACAAGCTTGCTCTCATTCCTCCATGAAAGTATCCTCTCCTCTCAATTACATAAAGAAAAAATTTACATGAAAGAAAATAAAAAAACCTAAGTTACAAATTATAAATTAGCCTAAATTCTATTCTCTGCTTAGTTGTTCTCTTTTTTGCCTTTGAGATTATAGATATTTATAGGAGAAACGCAGAGGGTAGAGGAGTATGAAGATAAGGGAAGGTGGCTATTTCTGAATTTGAATCCTCCCCTTATCTTCAAACTTGATTTGATGTAGATATTCAGTTCTGATCTGCAACTTATTGGCGTATTAATTACTAAATATAACTTATCAAATGACAGAATTAGAAATAATGATCTAACTTAAGAGTTGTAGCCCTTTACGTCCTCTTTTTGGATCATCTTGAATCATCAGATTTGAGTTCTGGTAGCGAAAGTTTTGATTCAAATACTAAAAATCTATCCAGCCAGAATCTGAGTCAAAGTTGCTTCATCTCATCCATTGATCTTCTCTCTATACATTTATCCCTTTAGATTTGGACTCTGTATTTGACGTTATCCTTGGTTGATCTTTAGCTTTAACCACTTGATTCACCAAAAACTGAATTTAACCAACTGGATTTGGGATCATCCTCCTCTAACTAAATAGATCTAGTTAAATCTGAATTTAACTGATATTTATTTGATTTTATCCTCTTTCTCCCCATGATTATCTTCTGCAAAATAGACATTTAAGATAAGGAATTTAGCAGATTTATTACATGATAAATGTGGATATGTAATAAAGAATAATGCAATAAATGTGTGCAATCACACCCCCACACCTATCTTTTGCTCGTCATCGAGCTAAATAACAAAACTAAACCAAAGATTATTAGACCACTTTCGCCGGTCATGCGATTGCACGAGCTTGTGCAACAAGCCGCTAAACCTCTAGGTTTCTCCTAGAAGATGAGTTTTGTCTCGTGAGGGTTTTCAATGGATTACACCCACAAAATTCATAAAGAAAGAGAAACAAAGTATTAATATTTTGAAAACACATTTTGAAAGAGAAAAATATTTGAAATGCTATTGTAAGATTTAAGTAATCTATAAGTTATAGAAAAACTGAAATTTTCATTCCTAAACTTAGTCTTTAATCAAAAATTTGTTACCAATCAAAATAAGGAGTCAAATTGTACTTCTCATTTAGTCTATTACTTTGCCCTAAGTCATATGCACCTTCGAGACCGTGAAATTTTAACTAAGGGTTCTTTAACTCTAATTCTTATGCCTTTTTTATTTATTTATATATATATTATTTTATTTTTAGTGGTATTATTCCTTAGTTCTATTAGGCTTTTTAATCTGCCCATGTATCGAGCCTTTAATCGGTGACTCCTAAACCAAACAGTCTTAGGATACTAGGTGAGAAAATACCCCCAAGAACTTAAGAACTCGAGCAAACAAGGCCACAAAACTGAGGATTTTATTAAATGAACCGCTTTTAGGCGTGAATATATATGCTTTATGAGGCACAAATACCCAGCTTAATCAGAGGATTTTTATAGATATATATTATTTTTTTTCAAACTTATCTAATCATCTTTTGCATAAATACCAAGGCTTGCTTAGGCCAAAGAACCTAGCTAATCAATAATTAGATTTGTTTATTTTTCATAGATATACATATATATATATATATATATATATATATATATATATATATATATATATATATATATATATATATATATATATATATTATAAGGCATAAGAATATTTGTTTTTGAACCCTAAATGTGTAAGTGTATAAAGTGCGCATATTTCATCAAGGCAAAGATCAAGACTAAATTACTTTGATAAATTATCTTCCTAACCCTAAAAATCAAACAAATAATCTTATTTTGACTAAGTATAAGAAATCCTAATTATTATTCTCATATTCCTTAAAATTGACTTAATTTCTTACAAAAAATATGTCAAATATTGTTTCTATTTTCAAAAAGTTTTTAAAAGTAAAGAAAATGTTAATTTTTCTTTTTCCTTTTTTTAATAAAAAGGAAAACCTAAGTTATGTTAGACTCTCCCCCACACCTGTCTCATGCATTGTCCTCAATGTATGAATTAATGCATAGATACATGAAAAAGAAGAAAGGAAAGGAAAATATTACCATAAGGTGGTGGTTCCGGTGGTGGTCTGATTGGTCCACGAAATGCGGCCCAATCGAATTTTCGTGGAGTTCGGAGGAACCCACCAGAAACCTCTCTAATATAACCCACTAAAATGATGTATATATGAATGATTAAAAATTTTACCCCATCTAATTTTTAAATTTCACAAATAATTTCGGAGTCAATTTTATCAACACCCTTGTCCCAAAATGGAGTGTGAAAAGATGGAATGATTGACTTGAACTTAGGAAGTACGGGAGCTAATACCGAGTCAGGAAAGTGACTTAAGTCAAGTAAAGGTTCATGAGTCGAGATTGGTTCAGGAAGTGGGTCCAAATCAACAAGTTGAAACTCAAGTCCACGTTCATTTCTCAACAACGGAATGTCACTTAACATTAGCGATTCAAGTTTAAGAATGACAGCTGTGGGAATCAAAACTGACTCTAAAGTATAACTCAAGTTGGGTAACAAAATAAGAGCCAATATTGATTCAGGAATTTGAACTGGATCACAAATTTGAGAATCTAGGTCACATTTCTCATTGAGTTCAATTTCATAAAAATGAGAACTTACCAATTTGTCAATATGGGACTTTCAAAAGTATGAAATTGGTCAAGTTCAATATGATAATCATAAAAGATTGGCGATTCAATTTCATGATGAATTGGCACAGGATCCAATGTTGACTCGGGAAGAAGATTGAAATCAGGTGAAGACACTGGAGTCATTTTGAATCAGGAAGTAGAATTGAATTATCAACTTTAGGTTCAGGATCATATTCATTCTCAAGTTCAATTTCAGGAAAGGGATAACTTGCCAAATTGTCAATTTCGTTTTCAAAATTTGGAGTTTGGACAAGTTCAAATGGATGTGCTGAAATGGAATCTTGTTTTCCAAAACAACATGATTCTTCGACTCTAACAATATGGTTAGCGACATCAAAAATGGTCAAACGGTGAGAATGGAGAGTTTGGACCATTATATCTATATCATGATTACGAGCGATTTGAGCCTGAGTCATGGCTTCAAGCATCTTTTCATAGTCGATTGGTTCATCATTTTGTTGCGATTGGACTTGAAAAGGTGAAGTTTTATTTTGGAATTTGTGATAAAATTGTGAGTCCGTCAGATTTTGTAATGTTGCTTGGACTCACGCATACTCATTTCCAAGATTGATGGTTTTCCATTTTGAACTGGTGGAACTGAGTATGAATCTTGAAAATATTGTGGACAAGGTGGATAAGGAGGACAAGTTGGTTGAAAATTAGACTCGGGGGAGGTGAATCCCTATTGACTCTGTGAAGAGTTGAAATTATTTTTGAAATTATGGTCATAAGATTGGGGGCATGGGTTATATTGATTCGGATAAGACCAATTCGGTACACTAGGTTGGTTAAAGTTATGATATGCAGGGTTGGTAATATCTAAAAAAGAGATCGGGGGTGTAATATGGATTACCATTAAAATTGAAAAAAATATTGTTATAAACCATATCACACAGGAAATGTCAAACACAAACAGAAAGAAACAAACAAATAAAAAGAAAAAAAATATAACCTAAGTTAGGGTAAACCTTAGACCTAGACGACTCCTAACTGGTTAGATTGTTCACAAGGGATATATTGCTGAATCTGACCACAAGTTAATCGGCCAGGTAGGGGCAAGATTGGTGGGACGTATCTGCGCAAAAGCGACGGGCCTAATTATGCCAAACCACCAGCCTTCGGGGTTTCGCCCCTCAATCCCCAACCTTAGTCACCGATTTGGCAAGAGTCAAATTCAAATCAACTTCCCCCTTAGGTCAGTCTACTATTTGAGTCCGAGATGTCCCTAGGGCCAACAACTACTTAGTTTTAGTTAGGCTTGGGTTAGTGAGTGAGGAGATTGTTTGTGGTCTAAGGGAGGGTAATGACTTCCCCACCTTATCTTGTTTATAGGACAAGCCCTTAAATTAATTTAGTGCAGTGTACAAGTATATAGAAAAAGTAACACTCAAGCAATATTTCATATAAGAATGAACCTTATACTAAATGCTATGCACACATACCTTGCTCCAGCACTCTTCAACAGTAAATAGAAAATGTAATGAAATAGACACGTGCCTAAATGCAAAGTCTAAATCATTTTTAGCATTTACAATCAACTTTTTACTATTGTGTTAGAAATGTATTTACAGTGAGTCAAATAAGAAAATAAATGCTACAGAGATTAAACAATGCAATTCAGCCAACCTGCAGAAAATACAGGTTAGTACTTTACTCAGATTGCCACAGGAATGTGAAAATCTGAGGGCTTCTGGGCTCTGCTTTCTTGAGCAGAGTCCAGGGCCACTTATATGTCCACTGCAGCAAAAATTTCATGTTGTTAAATCTATACACCAAAAACAAAGAAGAAAGTTAACCAAAAATGTAAATATAAAAAAGAATAAGTTACCATCCCTCCTCAGCAATGACGCCAAAATTTGATTGAGGTTTTACCTGCACAAAAATACAGAATTTCAGAACTTTTATAACAATAGTGAAAGGTGCTCAATTCTACCGCTATAGCAAGTGGCTATACGGATCGTGATCCACAAGGAGGGACTAATAATGGAAGCTTTTATAGTAAGTTCTCTTTTAGATTACAAAAACTGGTTAAAGATCTTCTTATAGTTCTTTAAAAGAAAATGAAAAAGAGTTAATGTTAAGTTAGGAAGAAAGTGGTAGATAAAGAAGGTGGAGAAAATGGAAGTGGATATGTACTAAGAAATTGAAAAAGAGTGAAAGAAATTTGAAAGATTGTGGTGTTGATAATTTACACTAAAATTAAAAGAAAAGAAAACTAAAACCTAAAAAAAGTTACTTACCTCTTCGGCGCCTGCTTACCTTTGACCCGTATCGACGATGTACCTTTACTTGAAGGCGAGCGAAGTATGACAAATAGGATCTTGGCCATTCCCGTATTACACTATGAATTAAAGGGGCAAGCTATAATATCATAGAAATGGATATCCATCACTATAAGCCATCAACGGCACTTACAAGGGCAAGGCAACTTCGAGGCTATCGGTTTCATTTAGATCCACAAACACCGAAGAGGGAAGTAAACGAAAACAAGAGTAAAGAAGAAAAAGAAACTTCTATTCGATTCAAATAACAATGGAAGAAAAGATCACTTACACCAATGTCACCTTCAGTACAAGCTTGCTCTCATTCCTCCATGAAAGTATCCTCTCCTCTCAGTACATAAAGAAAATAAAAATTACATGAAAGAAAATAAAAAAAACCTAAGTAACAAATTAGCCTAAATTCTATTCTTTGCTTGGTCGTTCTCTTTTTTTTCCTTTGAGGTTGCAGGTAATTATAGGAGAAATGCAGAGGGTAGAAGAGTATACAGATAAGGGAAGCTGGCTATTTCTGAATTTGAATTCTCCCCTTATCTCCAAACTTGATTTGATGTAGATATTCAGTTCTGATCTGCAGCTTATTAGCGTATTGATTGCTAAATGTAACTTATCACATGACAAAATTAGAAATAATAATCAATTTAAGAGTTGTAACCCTTTAAGTCCTCTTTCTGGATCATCTTGAATCATCAGATTTGAGTTCTGGTAGCAAAAGTTATGATTCAAATACTAAAATATATCCAGCCAGAATCTGAATCAAAATTGCTTCATCTCATCCGTTGATCTTCTCTCTATCCATTTATCCCTTTGGATTTGGACTCTGTCTTTGACGTTATCCTTGGTTGATCTTTATCTTTAACCACTTGATTCACCAAAAACTGAATTTAACGATCTGGATTTGGGATCATCCTTCTCTAACCAAATAGATTTAGTTAAATATGAATTTAACTGATATTTATTTGATTTTATCCTCTTTCTCCCCATGATTATCTTCTGAAAAATAGACATTTAAAATAAGGAAGCAGATTTATTACATGATAAATGTGGATATATAATAAAGAATAATGGAATAAATGTGTGCAATCAATAACATAAAAATCAAGCTTCAATTACAACGAAAAATTATAAGAAAAAGGATCAAGTTACATCAAGTGTCAGTCTTGAAAACCACTCTCTCACTTTTTCATATGAATTTCTCTCCAACCTAAGCTACTAAGAAAATGAAAAATTACATAAGAAGAAAAAGAAAAACTTAAGTTAAAAACTAAAAATAAAAACTAGCCTAAACTCTCTTCAGAGTGGTTCCCCTTTGCCTTCAGAAATGCAGGTATTTATAGCCAAAATTGGATAAGAGACAGCGTACAAAAATTGAAAAACACCTAGAGGGGGGGTGAATAGGTGTGAATGCTAATCTAATGATCTTTTTAAACTTTAATTAAATGAGTGATGCAACGATCTCTCAAAACACGACTAAGAGCCGAATACCCCTTGCGAGGTTCTGAACTCCTTCCTCCCAATTCCCCTTAAAATGGGTTAGAGGTGCGCAATGCAACCGTGTTGTATTGAGGTGTGATCGATCAATGCCAAGTATGATGATGAGAAATGAAATGCACACAATGTAACACAACAAGTATAGCAAGTAAAGTAAACAAGATAAGATTGCACAAGTAGAGGGTTAGTTCTCAAGCAAATAATTCAAGACAATATAAAGCGAGAGAAATTGAAAGCAAGAGTAACGCAAAGGCAATCGCAAACAAGATGATTTGTTTCGAGGTTCGAGCACACTTGCTCTAGTCCCCGCCTTCACCTCCGTGAAGGGTTTCCACTATCCACCGAGGATGCCTTTACAATTGGTCTACCGAAGACCGAGCACCGAGCTCCACCAAGTACAAAGGACCTCTACCGAAGAGGTTGCTCCACAAGAAGGAATTACAAGAACTAAGTGATCACAACTTGATCACTACACTTTTTCTCAATCTCTTTTACAAACACTCTCACTTCAATTACAACTTCACTATAGAATGATTATAGGATTTTTGGCTCTATGAAGTGTGGTGAGAAAACTTCAGTTGTAGAGTGATATAGAGAATCAAACACAACTGAAAAACAATCTTGAAAGAGTAGGAATTGAAAGCTTCAAACAATTTTTCTTTTCTCTTTTGAAAACAACAAAACTTGAGGAATTTTATTAGTGAGAAGAGGGAGAGACTTCTCCTCTATTTATAGGGTTGAAAATAAGTTAAAAACATTTTCTTTTCACCTAATTCAACCTGCAAAAGCACCCCAACAACTCTCCAAAAGTCTGTTAAAACAGAAAAAGAAAACAGATTTTCAGAAAATCCCAAAGAGGAAAGAGCCGTTGCTAATTTGCAGGCTTGGCGGTCGACCGGTCCGGTCGACCGCCAGGCCAGCTGGAAGTAGCCGTTGGCTCTCGGTCGACCGGTCCGGTCGACCGACCCAAAAGGAGGAAACACAGTTTCCTTCTTCCGGTCGACCGATCCGGTCGACCGAAATTTCCCGAGAGCAGAATGCTCTCCGTCGGTCGACCGGTCCGGTCGACCGACGGACATGCACAAACAGTGCATGTCCAGGCACATCGCCGGTCGACCGGGCCGGTCGACCGATGTTGCCTGATACTGAAAAACTGGCCTGTTTTGAGTTAGAAAAATTTTGATAAATATTTTAAAAATACATATAGCTAAGTATTATGCAGAAAATAGTTTATACACATGTTTTAAACAAGTTTTTCAAGATATAAAGCTTTGGTACATGTATATATAAACTAAGGCATAAAACTTAGAAATAACCATTTTCAAAAACTATTTTCAAAACATAGGAAATACATGAAACAAATGTGTGTGCAAATCCTAGAGCCAAATTTCCTATATTCAAACTTTAACATTCTAAACTTACAAACTTCTAAAAGACTTCAAAGCTATTCTTCAAGGTGGGCTATCTTCACTTGATCTTCAATGTTGCAACTTGAGCCCAAATTGAATAGTCTTGAGTCCAAAAGCCTTGTATTTGAGTGAGAGTACTTCTAGTATGATAATAAACCTGAAACACACTTAAACAACATTTGTTATTAGTACAAATAACTAATATGTTTTGTAATCATCAAAATACACTAAACAAGGGTGATTGTAACCTTGGGCCAACAATCTCCCCCTTTTTGATGATGACAAAACATATAGGTTATTGAAACAAATAAAGGAGGAAAAGCTTGGAAAGCTCCCCCTCAAACAATGCTATGTATTTATCATGAATATGAAAAGCTATGTAAGCATACATAAAGCATTTAACAAACACAATAGTTTTTGTCCAAAAACTCAAGGAAACACAACCTTTCTTTTTCTTCATGAAATGAAACTCAAATAGTAGTATCAAACTTAGAAAGTTTAAACTTAAACACTTATTTTAGTAGTATCAAACTTATTCTCCCCCTTTTTGTCATACATCAAAAAGGGTTAAAACAAAACAATTGAAAAACCATTTTTAATTTTAAGAATCCATAATACAAACATTCAACTCACCACAAATAAATGAAAATCTAGCATAATCTAGAGGTTTAGTAAAAATATCGGCAAGTTGAAAATCGGTAGAAACATAATCAATATCAATATCACCTTTTTCATAATGATCTCTAAGAAAGTGATACCTAATGTCAATGTGTTTGGTTTTACTATGTTGATTTGCATTCTTTGTCATGTGAATAGTACTAGTATTATCACAAAATATTTTAACATGATCAAAGTGTAAATCATAGTCAAGGAGAGTATGTTTCATCCAAAGAACTTGTGCACAACAAGCTCCGGCCGCAACATACTCCGCCTCGGCGGTTGATAGGGCTACCGAATTTTGCTTTTTGGAAGACCAAGATACAAGACAATTACCTAAGAATTGACATGTTCCACTGTGCTCTTCCTATCTACCCTACAACCCGCATAGTCGGCATCCGAAAAACTCTTCATTTCAAATAATCCGGTTTTAGGATACCATAAACCCATTTCAATAGTGCCCTTAAGGTATCTAATTATGCGTTTAACCGCTATTATGTGAGATTCTTTAGGACAGGATTGAAAACGTGCACAAAGACAAACGGAAAACATAATATCCGGCCTACTAGCCGTTAAATAAAGCAAACTACCAATCATGCTTCTATAAAGTTTAATGTCTACACTTTTACCTTGTTCATCCTTGTCAAGCTTTGTAGTTGTTGCCATGGGAGTTTTGCTTACTCTTGATCCTTCAAGCCCAAACCTTTTGATTAGTTCCTTTGTGTACTTGGCTTGATTGATGAAGATCCCATCCTTCCTTTGCTTGATTTGGAGTCCAAGGAAATAGTTGAGCTCCCCCATCATAGACATTTCAAATTCATCCTTCATGCATGACTCAAAAGCTTTGCAAAGAGATTCATTAGTAGAACCAAAAATAATATCATCTACATAAATTTGCACAATAAGAATGTCATTTTCTACATGTTTTGTAAACAAAGTTGTATCAATTTTACCTTTCTTAAAACCATTTGAAATCAAAAAGGAGGAAAGTCTTTCATACCAAGCCCTAGGAGCTTGTTTTAAACCATAAAGAGCTTTATCTAATTTAAAAACAAAATCCGGATGTGTAGGATCAACAAACCCGGGGGTTGTTCAACATACACCTCCTCTTCAATAAATCTATTTAGAAAAGCACTTTTAACATCCATTTGAAATAATTTGAAATCTTTATATGAGGCAAATGCTAATGTCATCCGTATGGCTTCAAGCCGTGCTACGGGTGCAAAGGTTTCTTCAAAATCGATCCCTTCGATTTGAGTGTAACCTTGGGCAACTAACCTAGCCTTGTTTCTAACTACATTACCCGATTCATCCAACTTGTTCTTAAAGATCCACTTAGTACCAATTGTTGGTCTATCGTGGGGCCTAGGAACAAGGTGCCAAACTTGGTTGCGCTCAAATTGATTGAGTTCCTCTTGCATGGCTAGCAACCAATATGAATCGGCCTCGGCTTCGAGCACATTTTTGGGTTCTATGTGTGAAATAAATGCAAAGTGGCCACAATAATCTTGAATTTTAGAGCGAGTAGTTACCCCTTTTGATACTTCACCTATGACGAGGTCCTTGGGATGATGTGGATTGTATCTCCAATCCTTTGGTAGTGGTTGAGTAGGCTCCATCTTATGTGTTTGATTTTCATTCCCTTGTGCCTCTTCCACTTTAGCATTGCTTCCTTCATCATCCTTTGGTTTGTCTCCCATAGTAGAAGCATCCTCCAAGGTCACTTTCTCCATGCCTTCATCCAATGCATCTATCTCTACAACATTCTTAACAAACTTGTTAGATTCCTCAAACTTAACATGAATAGACTCTTCAATAGTCAATGATGATCTAATGAAAACTCTATAAGCCTTACTAGTATTTGAGTAACCTACAAAAATAGCCTCATAAGACTTAGGATCAAATTTTCCCAAATTATCTTTTGTATTTAAAACAAAACATTTGCATCCAAAAACTTTGAAATAAGAAACATTTGGTTTTCTAGAAAAGTACATTTCAAAAGAAGTTTTAGTAGTGTTTTTACACAAGAAAACACGATTTGATATGTAGCATGATGTATTAACGGCCTCGGCCCACAAATAATGTGGTAGACCGTATTCACTTAGCATTGTCCTAGCCATCTCTTGTAATGTTCTATTTTTCCGTTCAACTACTCCATTTTGTTGTGGAGTTCTAGGACAAGAAAGTTCATGCTTTATTCCATGTTCATCACAAAAAGTGGTAAAGGGTTGGTTAATGAATTCACCTCCTCTATCACTTCTTATTCTCAAAATCAAAGAATCCTTTTCTTTTTCAACTCTTTTCTTAAAAGTTTGGAAATACGAAAATGCTTGGTTTTTGTGTTCAAGAAAGAAAACCCATGTAAATCTTGAAAAATCATCAACCAAAACATAAGCAAATCTATTTCCACTTAGACTTTTGGTTTGTGTTGGGCCAAATAGATCCATATGGATTAACTCCAAAGGACGTGATGTCATGATATCCTTAATTGACTTGAAAGAAGACTTAGTTTGTTTCCCAATTGACATGCATCACAAACTCGGTCCTTTTCAAAATTCAAGCAAGGAATACCTTTCACCATTTCCTTTGAATTTAATCTAGAAATATGATCAAAAGAAATATGCCCTAATCTCCTATGCCACAACCAAGAGTCATCATCGAGGGCTTTCAAACAAGTAATATTACAAGACATATTCAACATATCAATCATATAAACATTACTTTCACGAAAACCGGAAAATACACAAACATTAGAAATTCTATCAATAACTTTACAAGCAACATTATCAAAAACTACATCAAAACCTTTATCACAAAGTTGACTAACACTCAAGAGATTATGCTTGAGGCCATCAACTAAAACTACATTTTCAATTAAAGGAGAGGTGCCAAGTTTTACATTACCAATACCGATGATTTTACCCTTGGCGTCATCTCCGAAGGTGACGGTGCCACCTTCATGATATCTTGATAGGGTTGCAAAGTTGTTGATGTCCCAAGTCATGTGCCTTGAGCAACCGCTATCAAGATACCACAAACCTCTACGTCGTTGGGCTTTGGAAAGTACCTACATCATTTAAAACAATAGTTGACTTTGGTACCCAAACTTTCTTGGGTCCTTGAAAGTTAGTGTTACGAACCCAAACATTATGATGTGATGCACTTAGTCTATCATAACAAAAATTAGCTAAGTGTCCTTTCCGCCCACAATGTGAACATGAGTACACTTTTCTATACATGAAAGCATGATGTGTAGTGTGAGCATGTTTTGGGGTTTTGCCATGTTGTTTAGGTTGTGTAGCATGAACATGAACATGAGCATTTTTCTTTGGGGCTTGCTTCTTAGGAAACATAGCCTCAATTTTCTTCTTGTTAAATTCACAATTTTTCAAAACAACACTTAATGAATCTAATCTTTCCTTAAGCATAGAAACTTCATTAGAATCAATTAGTGGGGCCTTACCTTTGCAAGAAATCTTATATTTTTCAAAATCATTTTTAGTAGTGGTCAAGGTGGAAACCAAATCATCCTTTTCTTTTGTAAGAGTAAAAACTTGATGACTTAAAGATTCATTTTCCTTTTTCATTTTTAAATACTTTTTCTTCAAGAAATCATAATTTTGTGATAACTCAACAAAAGCTTCTCCTAGTTCATCCATGGAGAGTTCATCATCAAAAGGGGTGGAAGGGTTACCTTGCTTGTGCTTTCATTGGCCATGAAGCACATGTTGGCGTTGTCAATCTCTTCTTCGGATTCGGTCTCCGAATCCCAAGTTGCCTTCATAGCCTTCTTCTTGTAAGGCTTCTTTGAAGTGGAAGGCTTTGCTTTTTCCGGACACTCCGCCACAATGTGTCCCGGTTTTTGGCAATTGAAGCATATGATCTTTCTTTCTTCTTTGCCTCCTTGCCATCTCCTTCTACCTTGGTACTTCGCCTTGTTGTACATCCTCCGGACATTCTTAACAAGGAGTGAGAGCTCCTCATCATCTTCTTCTTCATCATCTTCATCGGAGTGTGTAGCTTGACTCTTGAAGGCGATGGTCTTCTTCTTGGTAGGAGCCATGTCCTCCCTTGCTTTCCTTTCCATCTCATGGGTTTTGAGGTTCCCAATGAGACCTATGAGCTCCATCTCTTCATTGTCGTTGAGTTCCTTCAAGGTTGTAGCTTTAACTTCCCATGAAGGAGGAAGAGCCCGGATGATCTTCCTTACTCTTTGATCATTGTTGATATCTTCACCTAAGGAAGAGAGTCCATTAGTAATCTTGGTAAATCTTGTAACCATATCATATATGGTTTCATTTTCTTGCATGCAAAATGTTTCATATTGAGACCGAAGAAGGTCAATCTTAGCCTTCTTTACTTGTGAGGTCCCCTCATGTGTGACTATCAAGTGTGACCAAATCTCATATGCGGATTTGCAATGTATAACCCTAGATATGTCATCATCATTAAGGGCTTGTAGAAGTGCATAGTGAGCTTTGGCATTGGCATCGAATTCCTTAGTCTCTATTTCGGACCAAGTGGATTCGTCACCGGGGGGTACACTAAAGGACTTAGTCACGGCCTTTGCAACTCGGCTACCTAGAGATTGCAAAAACACGGTCATCTTAACTTTCCATATGGGAAAGTTAAGTCCATCAAACTTAGGAGGGTTTTAATTCCATCGGCCATTTTTACTATATGAGTATGAATGAAATGATTAGCAAATTAGGATCTTCTCTAAGGTGGTTAAACCAAATCCTAGAGTCCAAGCTCTGATACCAATTGAAAAACACCTAGAGGGGGGGTGAATAGGTGTGAATGCTAATCTAATGATCTTTTTAAACTTTAATTAAATGAGTGATGCAACGATCTCTCAAAACACGACTAAGAGCCGAATACCCCTTGCGAGGTTCTGAACTCCTTCCTCCCAATTCCCCTTAAAATGGGTTAGAGGTGCGCAATGCAACCGTGTTGTATTGAGGTGTGATCGATCAATGCCAAGTATGATGATGAGAAATGAAATGCACACAATGTAACACAACAAGTATAGCAAGTAAAGTAAACAAGATAAGATTGCACAAGTAGAGGGTTAGTTCTCAAGCAAATAATTCAAGACAATATAAAGCGAGAGAAATTGAAAGCAAGAGTAACGCAAAGGCAATCGCAAACAAGATGATTTGTTTCGAGGTTCGAGCACACTTGCTCTAGTCCCCGCCTTCACCTCCGTGAAGGGTTTCCACTATCCACCGAGGATGCCTTTACAATTGGTCTACCGAAGACCGAGCACCGAGCTCCACCAAGTACAAAGGACCTCTACCGAAGAGGTTGCTCCACAAGAAGGAATTACAAGAACTAAGTGATCACAACTTGATCACTACACTTTTTCTCAATCTCTTTTACAAACACTCACTTCAATTACAACTTCACTATAGAATGATTATAGGATTTTTGGCTCTATGAAGTGTGGTGAGAAAACTTCAGTTGTAGAGTGATATAGAGAATCAAACACAACTGAAAAACAATCTTGAAAGAGTAGGAATTGAAAGCTTCAAACAATTTTTCTTTTCTCTTTTGAAAACAACAAAACTTGAGGAATTTTATTAGTGAGAAGAGGGAGAGACTTCTCCTCTATTTATAGGGTTGAAAATAAGTTAAAAACATTTTCTTTTCACCTAATTCAACCTGCAAAAGCACCCCAACAACTCTCCAAAAGTCTGTTAAAACAGAAAAAGAAAACAGATTTTCAGAAAATCCCAAAGAGGAAAGAGCCGTTGCTAATTTGCAGGCTTGGCGGTCGACCGGTCCGGTCGACCGCCAGGCCAGCTGGAAGTAGCCGTTGGCTCCCGGTCGACCGGTCCGGTCGACCGACCCAAAAGGAGGAAACACAGTTTCCTTCTTCCGGTCGACCGATCCGGTCGACCGAAATTTCCCGAGAGCAGAATGCTCTCCGTCGGTCGACCGGTCCGGTCGACCGACGGACATGCACAAACAGTGCATGTCCAGGCACATCGCCGGTCGACCGGGCCGGTCGACCGATGTTGCCTGACACTGAAAAACTGGCCTGTTTTGAGTTAGAAAAATTTTGATAAATATTTTAAAAATACATATAGCTAAGTATTATGCAGAAAATAGTTTATACACATGTTTTAAACAAGTTTTTCAAGATATAAAGCTTTGGTACATGTATATATAAACTAAGGCATAAAACTTAGAAATAACCATTTTCAAAAACTATTTTCAAAACATAGGAAATACATGAAACAAATGTGTGTGCAAATCCTAGAGCCAAATTTCCTATATTCAAACTTTAACATTCTAAACTTACAAACTTCTAAAAGACTTCAAAGCTATTCTTCAAGGTGGGCTATCTTCACTTGATCTTCAATGTTGCAACTTGAGCCCAAATTGAATAGTCTTGAGTCCAAAAGCCTTGTATTTGAGTGAGAGTACTTCTAGTATGATAATAAACCTGAAACACACTTAAACAACATTTGTTATTAGTACAAATAACTAATATGTTTTGTAATCATCAAAATACACTAAACAAGGGTGATTGTAACCTTGGGCCAACAAAAATAGGGGCAAAATCTCTTACCCAGCAAAAAAGATCTTCTAATAAGGTTGGAGATAAAGTTGAAGATAATTTTTATTTTATCCCTTAATCTTCAATTACATTATATCTTATCTCTATGAATTTTTTGAATATACATTCCAATCCTTTGATATCCTTTTGTATATTGATAGGGTTGCCTTTGGACTTCTGGATTTACCTTTATCTCCTTGATTTCCCAACTAATAAAATAAATCCAACTAAATCTGATTTAGTTGGATTAGATTTGTGATGATCTTCAGCTAACCAAATAGATCTATATAAATCTGATTTAACCGGTAATTATTTGATATTATCTTCTATCTCTTCATTAATCACATCCTGTATGAATTAAGCATTAAGATAAGGTGATTAGCAGATTTATTAAAAGATAAGTGTAGGAATGTACTAATAAATAATGCGATGTACGCATACGATCATATGTCACAATCTAACACCATACAGATTTTAGTCCAGTCGCTATGCAGGGCCTTACTCGAATCCTCTACATGCTCGCTCTCTTCAGCTTCAACTTAAGGTTTCGTATCTGGTTTTACACAGGCCACATGGATTGTGGGACTCAATTATCCATGTGAAGTCTTTAGAAGACTATATCTTGGCTTCTATCAAGATGACATCTTTATAACAGCTGGCTCAGCTCGCCACATTTGTACCATGAACTCAATATGTCTCATCTTTGCTCGATTTTCAAGCGCCAACAGCAATCACTCGTGTGAGTGAGTCGATCTTTTCCTGTTGACAAACTCACACTATGAAGTTCTTTCATAGTTAATGTGTGTGCACAAAGTCAAAAAAAGACAATACTTTATTCAATAATAATATCTATGAAATAAATGTCTGAATCAAATGATCAACTGAAAACATATAAATCACAATCTATGAAGTTCTAAACTCCTGACATGAGCCTAATAGACCAATGAGCTATCAGCTTAGCCAAAGGGTCAACAACCATGCAACTTGTAGAAATATGTCTCAGGATCACCTCCTTTCGCACAATCATATGGCGGACAAAATGGTATCTTATGTCTATGTATTTGATTTTTTCATGATACTTGGGGTCCTTAGAGTAGGCAATAGCAGCTGAACTGTCGCAATATATAGTGATAGGTTCCTGAGCATGCGCGACAATGCCAAGCTCTTGAAGGAATCTTCTCAACCAAACACCTTCCTGAACAGCCACAGAACCAGTAACGTATTTCGCCTCCATAGTGGACAATGCAACATAGGCTTGCTTCTTGCTGCACCAAGCAATGGCCCCGCCATTGAGCAGGAAAGCATAACCTTAAGTAAACTTACGCTCATCAGGGTCATCACCCCAGTCTACATCGCTGTAACCGACTAAGCGCAGGCTGGTGCTTGGTAGCATAACTTATAGTCTGCTGTTCCTTTGAGCTATCTGAATAGCCACTTCACTGCTTTCCAATGAGCAAAGTCATGATTTGCTTGGAATCGACTGACAAAGCCAACTACATGGCAAATGTCTAGACGAGTACACATCATTGTTGGCCCAGAGGCCCATCACTCTATTTTTGATGATGATTAACTCATGTAGTTATAGTTTACTAATAATCTTTTATTTAAATAGCTTCAGTGATTGACCAAGATATTAGTAGGTGTTTGACTTCAACAAAGGAGTTTTGGAGCTAACACATGGTGATTCAAGAGCTCGAGCGTCAAAATCGCATCTAGTACTCAGTTGGAGTCAAGCTCGTTGGATCACGTTTGGATCAAGTCAGCTTGGAGACATGAAGACTTCGGTTTGTGTTTTAGTTTAGATTGTTTAGATCTTGTGTAAAAATAATATAGTATTGATATGCTCAAGTTCACATACACACACAAGTTTAGAGTTTATTGGTTTTTGTTTTTGGTTTAACCGGTATTGGATTTCATATCAAAAATATAGATATATATCTTATATCTATATTGAATTCTATCCATATACAATATACTTCAAATTTGTTTCAATATCATGGTTCTAGTATTTATAAAAGTTTTGGAGAAAACGGTTTTCCTTTTCAAAAATTCAAGTTTTGGAAAATACCGATTTTGTTTTTAAGCTTAATTCCAATATCAAAAAAATGGTTCAAATTTTTTATAATATGTGTTGAATTCTAGTCACACATATTTGTATTTCAAAGATCTTTTAAGAACTTATTTTTGTGAAATTTATGTGATTTTATGGGATTTAATTGATATTAAAAAGACAAGTTTTTAATACCCTTTAATCCTAGTCAGACTACTCTGGTGGTCGACTGGACGGTCCACCGGACCAGGAGTCGGTCGACCGTCATGGTCGACCGATGTGCACGGGACGTGCACAAAGGCCAGCCTATTCGGCCAGACGTGCACAAATATCACAAAATGGTTCAAATTATTTATAATATATGTTGAATTCTAATCACACATATTTGTATTTCAAAGATCTTATAAGAACTTATTTTTGTGGAATTTATGTGATTTTATGGGATTTAATTGATATTAAAAAGATAAGTTTTCAATACCCTTTAATCCTAGTCAGACTACTCTGGTGGTCGACCGGACGGTCGACCGGACCAGGAGTCGGTCGACCGTCACGGTTGACCGATATGCACAGGACGTGCACAAAGTACACCTAGAGGGGGGTGAATAGGTGTAAGGTTAATCTAATGACAAATAATACATAATTTAAAACTTAATTGCAACACATTTAGTGTAACCAAAGAGTATAGCCAAATTTCCGGTGAAGGGCTCTGGACTATCTCCTCTAAATTCCTCTAAATAAGAGTTGAGGTGCCATATGAAGCTATCTTGGTTCAACACAAGTGAGGCACACAAACAAACCAAGCATATAAGTATGATATGAACAATATGAATCAATGCAAGGCATAATATTAGAGAGAGTTTAGAGATAGTGGATCAATCGCAAACACCGAGATATGTTTCAAGGTTCAAGCACCCAGCTCTACGTCCCCGCCTTCACACAGAAGGATTTTCACTATATCATCCACACAGAACTTCCCACACAGGGAACCTCCACTGAGGATTTGGGTAATGCAAGCTTGGGAGTACACAACTCCTCTCTCAACAAATACAACCTCTCACTAGAGGCAAGGCACAACACAAATCACTTCTACACTTAGAAGGATGGGCACTTAGCCAAACAACAATCAACCTCACAAAAGAGGGATTAGGCTTGAAGCCACACAACCACAATCACCTCACACTTGAAGGATAAGGCATTTAGCCAATACTCCAACAATCACCTCTACACTTAGAGGGATACTAACACAACCTCCACAAGTCACCTTTACACAAGAGGGATACCAACAATCTCAAATAAAAGAGGTTTACAACTCTAGGTGATCACAAAGATCACAAACTAATTCTTTCTCACAAAACAAGATCCTAATAGATAGGGTAGATATTGTTGGCCCAAGGTTACAATCACCCATGTTTAGTGTGTTTTGATGATTACAAAACATATTAGTTATTTGTACTAATATTGCTTATTGTTTAAGTGTGTTTCAGGTTTCTAACTCTACTAAAAAGTTTACACCCTAAAAGAAAGTATTTTGGACTCAAGACAACTCAAAGTGGGCTCAAGACTCAAGTGTTGAAGATCATATGGTGAAAAGCCCTTCTTGAAGAACTTGAAGTCTTTAGAACCAATGTAAGAATTAGAATGTTAAAGTTTGAGTGGTGGATATTGGCTCTAGGATACACACACACACAAAATTTGGTTTTGTTAAAATGTGTGTTTTGTATTTAAGTTTTCATGTTTTAAATTAGGTTTCATGCCTTAAAAATATATTTACATGGCTCTATTTTTTTTTACAAAATTAATACCATGTTTAGATCTTATTTATATACCCCTACTAGCATATTACTTAAGTTTCCTTAAAGTCAAAAATTATTTTGCAAAATTTTACAAGTCAAAAATTACACTGTTTTTCCTGTTTCAGGCTGACCGGCCGACCGGCCCGGTCGACCGGCCACTGTGCCTGGGCGTGCATGTCTGTGCACGTCCTACGGTCGACCGGGCGGTCGACCGTCTGAGAGCAGGAGTGCTTTTCTGGGTCGACCGACCGGTCGACCGCTAGAGGAAGATTGAGAGCAGGATTGTTCTCGGGTCTTCTGGGTCGACCGGCCGGTCGACCGCCAGAAGACCCGAGCCAACGGCTCTTTGACCAGCTGAGCTGGCGGTCGACCGGGCCGGTCGACCGCCAAGCCTGCTGCTGCCCAACGGCTCTTTCCTCTTTTGTGCAATTCTGAAATCTGTTTTTTGATCTGTTTTTTGGCAGACTTTTACAGGGTTTTTCAGTTCTTTTTCAGAGCAAATAAGCTCTAAATAAATTGTTTTAAACCTATTTTTCTCCCTATAAATAGAGGAGATGACTCTCTTACTAAATACCAAGAAAAATCCTCAAGTTTTCAAAGTTTTCAAAAGAGAAAAGAAAAGTGTTTAAGTTCTCTATTTCCAACTCTTTCTTGAGCTAGTTTTCAGTTGTGTTCCCTTGCAAAAATCATCTCTACAACTGAGTTTTTCTCACTACACTTCATAAAGCCAAAAATCCCTTACTCATTCTATAGTGAAGTTGTAAAAGAGTGAGAGTGTTGTAAAAGAGTTTGGTGATCTTGTTGTGATCACTCTTGTTCTTGTTCCTCTTCTTGTTCTTGTGGAGACACCTCTTCGGTAGAGGTTATTGTACTTGGTGGAGCTCGGTGCTCGGGTCTTCAGTAGACCATTGTAAGGCGTCCTCGGTGGATAGTGGAAACCCTTCACGGAGGTGAAGGCGGGGAGTAGAGCGGTGGCTCAAACCTCGAAACAAACATCTTGTGTTTGCGATTTCCTTGTGTCCATTCTTGCTTTAAATTTCTATTGCTCTATATTGCTTTCAATTACTTGCTTGTGATCTTGTTTCTTCCTTTGTGCCATTATTTCAAGCTTGTGATACTTGTGATATATTGTGTGCATCTCACTATTCATCCATCATACTTTGCTTTGTTCGATCAATTCTCATACAACAAGGTTGCATTGCGCACCTCTAACCCATTCAAGGAGAATTGGGAGGAAGGAGTTCAGAACCTCTCACGGGGTATTCGGCTCTTAGTCTTGTTTTGAGAGATCGTTGCATCATTCATCATACTTAGTTTTAAAAAGATTGTTAGATTAGCAATAACACCTATTCACCCCCCCTCTAGGTGTTTTTCAATTGGAATCAGAGCTTGGTTACTAGGCTCTTGGCTTAACAACCCTAGAAAGATCCTAATATTGCTAATCATTTCATTCATTCTCACTTAGTAAAGATGGCCGATGGTATTAAGACACCCCCTAAGTTTGATGGACTTAACTTTCCCATATGGAAGGTTAAGATGACCGTTTTCTTGCAATCTCTAGGTAGTCGAGTTGCAAAGGCCGTGACCAAACCTTTTAGTGCACCCCCCGGTGATGAATCCACTTGGTCCGAAATAGAGACCAAAGAATTTGATGCCAATGCTAGGGCTTACTATGCACTACTTCAAGCCCTTAATGATGATGATATAGCTAGAGTTATTCATTGCAAGTCCGCATATGAAATTTGGACACATTTGCTAGTTACACATGAAGGGACCTCACAAGTGAAGAGGGCTAAGATTGACCTTCTTCGGTCCCAATATGAGAATTTTTGCATGCAAGAAAATGAAACCATAGATGATATGGTTACAAGATTTACAAAGATTACTAATGGACTTTCTTCTCTAGGTGATGCTATTGATAACGATCAAAGAGTAAGAAAGATCATCCGAGCTCTTCCTCCTTCATGGGAAGTAAAAGCAATAACCTTGAAGGAACTCAATGACAAGGAGGAGATGAAGCTAATTGGTCTCATTGGGAACCTCAAAACTCATGAGATGGAGAGGAAAGTGAGGGAGGACATGGCTCCTTCCAAGAAGAAGACTATAGCCTTCAAAAGTCAATCCACACACTCCGATGAAGACGATGAAGAAGAAGATGACGAAGAGCTCTCACTTCTTGTGAAGAACGTCCGGAGGATGTACAACAAGGCTAAATTTCAAGGAAGGAAGAGATGGCAAGGAGGCAAAGAAGAAAGAAAGATCATTTGTTTTAATTGCCAAAGACCGGGACACATAGTGGCGGAGTGTCCGGATAAAGTGAAGCCCTCCACCTCAAAGAAGCCTCACAAGAAGAAGGCAATGAAAGCTACATGGGATTCCGAGAGCGAATCCGAGGAGGAGATTGATACCGCCAACATGTGCTTCATGGCTAATGAAAGCACAAGCAAGGTAACCCTTTCCACTTCTCCTAATGATGAACTTTCCATGGATGAGTTAGGAGAAGCTTTTGTAGAATTATCTCATAATTATGATTTCCTAAAGAAAAAGTATTTAAAAATGAAAAAGGAAAATGAATCTCTTAATCATCAAGTTTTTACTCTTTCTAAAGAAAAGGATGAATAACTTTCCACTCTTGTTTCCACTCAAAAAGATTTTGACAAGTATAAGATCTCTTGTAAAGGCAAGTCTCCACAAATTGATTCAAATGAGATTACCATGCTTAAAGAAAGAATAGACTCATTGGGAATTGTTTTAAAAAATTGTGAGTTTGATAAGAAGAAGATAGAGGCCATGTTTCCTAAGAAACAAGCCCCTAAGAAAAATGTTCACCATGCTCATGCTCATGTTCATACCACACAACCTTTACATCGTGGCAAACCCCCAAAGCATGCTCACACTTCACACACACATCATGCATTCATGTATGGAAGAGTGTTCTCATGTTCACATTGTGGGCGGAAAGGACACTTAGCCAATTTTTGCTATGATAGACTAAGTGCATCTTATCATAATGTTTGGGTTCGAAACACTAACTTTCAAGGACCCAAGAAAGTTTGGGTACCAAAGTCAACAATTTTGTTAAATGATATAGGTACCTTCCAAAGCCCAACGACGTAGAGGATTGTGGTATCTTGATAGTGGTTGCTCAAGGCACATGACTTGAGACATCAACAACTTTGCAACCCTATAAAGATACCATGAAGGTGGCACCGTCACCTTCGGAGATGATGCCAAGGGTAAAATCATCGGTATTGGTAATGTAAAACTCGACACATCCCCTTTAATTGAAAATGTAGTTTTAGTTGATGGACTCAAGCATAACCTCTTGAGTGTTAGTCAACTTTGTGATAAAGGTTTTGATGTTGTTTTTGATCATATAGCTCGTAAAGTAATTGATAGAATTTCTAATACTTGTGTGTTTTTCGGTTTTCGTGAAAGTAATGTTTATATGATAGATATGTCTAATATGTCTTGTAATATTACTTGTTTAAAAGCCCTCGATGACGACTCTTGGTTGTGGCATAGAAGATTAGGCCATATTTCATTTGACCACATATCTAGGTTAAACACAAAGGAAATGGTGAAAGGTATTCCTTGTTTGAGTTTTGAAAAGGACCGAGTTTGTGACGCATGTCAATTTGGGAAACAAACTAAGTCTTCTTTCAAGTCAATTAAGGATATCATGACATCACGTCCTTTGGAGTTAATCCATATGGATCTATTTGGCCCTACACAAACCAAAAGTCTAAGTGGGAATAGATTTGCATTTGTTTTGGTTGATGATTTTTCACGGTTTACTTGGGTTTTCTTTCTTGAACACAAAAATCAAGCATTTTCATATTTCCAAACTTTTAAGAAAAGAGTTGAAAAAGAAAAAGAGTCTTCAATTTTAAGAATAAGAAGTGATAGAGGAGGTGAGTTCATTAACCTACCCTTTACCACTTTTTGTGAAGAACATGAAATTAAGCATGAACTTTCTTGTCCTAGAACTCCACAACAAAATGGAGTAGTTGAACGAAAAAATCGAACTTTACAAGAGATGGTTAGGACAATGCTAAGTGAATATGGTCTACCACATTATTTGTAGGCCAAGGCCGTAAATACATCATGCTATATATCAAATCGTGTTTTCTTGTGTAAAAATACTTCAAAGACTTCTTTTGAAATGTACTTTTCTAGAAAACCAAATGTTTCATATTTCAAAGTTTTTAGATGCAAATGTTTTGTTTTAAATACAAAAGATAATTTAGGAAAATTTGATGCTAAAGCTTATGAGGCAATTTTTGTTGGGTATTCTAATACAAGTAAGGCTTATAGAATCTTCAATAAATCGTCTTTGACTATTGAGGAATCTATACATGTTAAGTTTGAAGAATCTAACTTGTTTGTTAAGAATGTTGTAGAAATAGATGCTTTGGATGAAGGCTTGGAGAAAGTGACCTTGGAAGATACTACTACTATGGGAGACAAGCCAAAGGATGATGAAGGAAGTGAAGCTAAAGTAGAAGAGGCTCAAGGAAATGAAAATCAAATAAATGAAGTGGAGCCTACTCAACAACTTCCAAAGGGTTGGAGATACAATCCTCATCATCCCAAGGACCTCGTCATAGGTGAAGTATCAAAAGGGGTAACCACTCGCTCTAAACTTCATGATTATTGTGGACATTATGCATTTATTTCTCATGTTGAACCCAAGAACGTCCTTGAACCCGAGGCCGATTCATATTGGTTGCTAGCCATGCAAGAGGAGCTCAATCAATTTGAGCGCAACCAAGTTTGGCACCTTGTTCCTAGGCCCCACGATAGACCAACAATTGGTACTAAGTGGATCTTTAAGAACAAGTTGGATGAATCGGGTAACGTTGTTAAGAATAAAGCTAGGTTAGTTGCCCAAGGTTACACTCAAATCGAAGGAATCGATTTTGAAGAAACCTTTGCACCCGTAGCACGGCTTGAAGCCATACGGATGACACTAGCATTTGCCTCATATAAAGATTTTAAATTATTTCAAATGGATGTTAAAAGTGCTTTTCTAAATGGTTTTATTGAAGAGGAGGTATATGTTGAACAACCCCCCGGGTTTGTTGATCCTACACATCCGGATTTTGTATTTAAATTAGATAAAGCTCTTTATGGTTTAAAACAAGCCCCTAGGGCTTGGTATGAAAGGCTTTCTTCATTTTTGATTTCAAATGGTTTTAAGAAAGGTAAAATTGACACACTTTGTTTACAAAACATGTAGAAAAAGATATTCTTATTGTGCAAATTTATGTTGATGACATTATTTTTTGTTCTACTAATGAATCTCTTTGCCGAGCTTTTGAATCATGCATGAAGGATGAGTTTGAAATGTCTATGATGGGGGAGCTCAACTATTTCCTTGGACTTCAAATCAAGCAAAGGACGGATGGGATCTTCATCAATCAAGCCAAGTACACAAAGGAACTCATCAAAGGTTCGGGCTTGAAGGATCTAAAGTAAGCAAAACTCCCATGGCAACAACTACCAAGCTTGACAAGGATGAACAAGGTAAAAGTGTAGACATTAAAGTTTATCGTAGCATGATAGGTAGCTTATTGTATTTGACGGCTAGTAGGCCGGATATCATGTTTTTCGTTTGTCTTTGTGCTCATTTTCAATCATGTCCTAAGGAGTCTCATTTAGTAGCAGTAAAATGCATAATTAAATACCTTAAGGGCACTATTGAAATGGGTTTGTGGTATTCGAAAACCGGACTATTTGATATGAAGAGTTTTTCGGATGCCGACTATGCGGGTTGTAGGGTAGATAGGAAGAGCACAAGTGGAACATATCAATTCTTAGGTAATTGTCTTGTATCTTGGTCTTCCAAAAGCAAAATTCGGTAGCCCTTTCAACCGCCGAGGCGGAGTATGTTGCGGCCGGAGCTTGTTGTGCACAAGTTCTTTGGTTGAAATATACTCTCCTTGACTATGATTTACATTTTGATCATGCTAAAATATTTTGTGATAATACTAGTACTATTCACATGACAAAGAATGCAAATCAACATAGTAAAACCAAACACATTGACATTAGGTATCACTTTCTTAGAGATCATTATGAGAAAGGTGATATTGATATTGATTATGTTTCTACCGATTTTCAACTTGCCGATATTTTTACTAAACCTCTAGATTATGCTAGATTTTCATTTATTTGTGGTGAGTTGAATGTTTGCATTATGGATTCTTAAAAAAAAAAAAAAAAATTCTTTCATTTTGTTTGTTTAACCCTTTTTGATGTATGACAAAAAGGGGGAGAAAAAGTATGAGTTTGATTGTTTTGGTTGTTCATTGTGTATATTTGAGTTTTTGATAAAACTATGTGTTTTGCATTTGAGTTTTTGACAAAATTATGTGTCTTTCAATGCCTTATGTGTTTAGCTCTTCATTGACATTTTTGATACATAGCATTATTTGAGGGGGAGCTTTCCAAACTCTTCTTCCATTTTTGTTTAAATAACCTATATGTTTTGTCATCATCAAAAAGGGGGAGATTGTTGGCCCAAGGTTACAATCACCCATGTTTAGTGTGTTTTGATGATTACAAAACATATTAGTTATTTGTACTAATATTGCTTATTGTTTAAGTGTGTTTCAGGTTTCTAACCTACTAAAAGGTTTACACCCTAAAAGAAAGTGTTTTGGATTCAAGACAACTCAAAGTGGGCTCAAGACTCAAGTGTTGAAGATCATATGGTGAAAAGCCCTTCTTGAAGAACTTGAAGTCTTTAGAACCAATGTAAGAATTAGAATGTTAAAGTTTGAGTGGTGGATATTGGCTCTAGGATACACACAAACAAATTTGGTTTTGTTAAAATGTGTGTTTTGTATTTAAGTTTTCATGTTTTAAATTAGGTTTCATGCCTTAAAAATATATTTACATGGCTCTATTTTTTTTTACAAAAATTAATACCATGTTTAGATCTTGTTTATATACCCCTACTAGCATATTACTTAAGTTTCCTTAAAGTCAAAAATTATTTTGCAAAATTTTACAAGTCAAAATTACACTGTTTTTCCTGTTTCAGGCTGACCGGCCGACCGGCCCGGTCGACCGGCCACTGTGCCTGGGCGTGCGTGTCTGTGCACGTCCTACGGTCGACCGGGCGGTCGACCGTCTGAGAGCAGGAGTGCTCTCGGGTTTTCTGGGTCGACCGACCGGTCGACCGCTAGAGGAAGACTGAGAGCAGGATTGTTCTCGGGTCTTCTGGGTCGACTGGCCGGTCGACCGCCAGAAGACCCGAGCCAACGGCTCTTTGACCAGCTGAGCTGGCGGTCGACCGGGCCGGTCGACCGCCAAGCCTGCTGCTGCCCAACGGCTCTTTCCTTTTTTGTGCAATTCTGAAATCTGTTTTTTGGCAGACTTTTACAGGGTTTTTCAGTTCTTTTTCAGAGCAAATAAGCTCTAAATAAATTGTTTTAAACCTATTTTTCTCCCTATAAATAGAGGAGATGACTCTCTTACTAAATACCAAGAAAAATCCTCAAGTTTTCAAAGTTTTCAAAAGAGAAAAGAAAAGTGTTTAAGCTCTCCATTTCTAACTCTTTCTTGAGCTAGTTTTCAGTTATGTTCCCTTGCAAAAATCATCTCTACAACTGAGTTTTTTTCACTACACTTCATAGAGCCAAAAATCCCTTACTCATTCTATAGTGAAGTTGTAAAAAGAGTGAGAGTGTTGTAAAAGAGTTTGGTGATCTTGTTGTGATCACTCTTGTTCTTGTTCCTCTTCTTGTTCTTATGGAGACACCTCTTCGGTAGAGGTTATTGTACTTGGTGGAGCTCGGTGCTCGGGTCTTCGGTAGACCATTGTAAGGCGTCCTCGGTGGATAGTGGAAACCCTTCACGGAGATGAAGGCGGGGAGTAGAGCGGTGGCTCGAACCTCGAAACAAACATCTTATGTTTGCGATTGCCTTGTGTCCATTCTTGCTTTAAATTTCTATTGCTCTATATTGCTTTCAATTACTTGCTTGTGATCTTGTTTCTTCCTTTGTGCCATTATTTCAAGCTTGTGATACTTGTGATATATTGTGTGCATCTCACTATTCATCCATCATACTTTGCTTTGTTCGATCAATTCTCATACAACAAGGTTGCATTGCGCACCTCTAACCCATTCAAGGGGAATTGGGAGGAAGGAGTTCAGAACCTCTCACGGGGTATTCGGCTCTTAGTCTTGTTTTGAGAGATCGTTGCATCATTCATCATACTTAGTTTTAAAAAGATTGTTAGATTAGCAATAACACCTATTCACCCCCCCTCTAGGTGTTTTTCAGATATGAAAGCTCAAGTGTGAGAATATAAAGAGTTTGGAAATCAAAAACACAAGGAAAAACTCTTGGGAAAACTTCTAAAATAGTTTAGAAATGAAGATCAAAAATCAATCCAAAGACTTCTCTTTTTCTTTGATTTTTCCAACCCTTTAAAAACAAAATAAAATCAAATCTTTTGGCACAAAAACTCTTTTAAAAACTTTCTGAAAGATGAAAAATTTTGCTCTTAAAATTCCTAGTGAAATCAGCTCAAGAAGTAGGTATTTATAGACCCACAAAAAATCTGCCCGTTGCAATCTGGAAAAGCCCAGATTGCTCTTCCAGTCGACCGGGCGGTCGACCGGCCAACGGTAATATTTATGACCGTTGAGCCACCGGTCGACCGAAAACTGTAAACAGAGAGCAGAGCTCTCTGCCAGTCGACCGGGCGGTCGACCGGGGCCATTTCTAGAGAGCAGAAGTTCTCTGGCGGTCGACCGGCCTCCCATCCTGGGCTGCGTGCACGTTCTGTGCACGTCGGTCGACCGGACGGCCGACCGACTTCTGCTATGGTCGACCAGTCCGGTCGACCGGCAGACAGCCAGGTTAAACTATTTAGGAATTAAAAACTTGGGTCTTTGACTTCAATTAAATCCCATAAAATCACATAAATTTCACAAAAATCAGTTCTTATTATATCTTTGAAATACAAATATGTGTGACAAAAATTCAACACATATTATAAACAATTTGAACCATTTTTGTGATATTGAAATTTGGCTTAAATACAAACCGTATTTTCCAAAAACTAGGATTTTGAAATGGAAAACCGTTTTCTCCAAAACTCATGCAAATACAAAAACATGATATTAAAATAACTTTTAAGCATGTTGTATATGGATAGAATCCAATATACATATAAAGAATTATATCTATATTTTTGACATGAAATCCTATATTGATTAAACCGAAAAGCCAAAACATGAAACTTTAAACTTGTGTGTATTGTGAACTTGAGCATATCCATACTATTTAATCTTTACACAAGATCTAAACACAATCTTAGACTAAACAAACCGAGATCTTCTTGTAGAACTCCTTCTCCAAGTCGACTCGATCCAAAACCGATCCAACGAGCTTGACTCCAAACGAGTGCTAGATGCAATCTTGACGCTCGAGCTCTTGAATCACCATGTAAAAGCTCCAAACCATCTTTGTTGAAGCTAATCACCTACTAATATCTTGATCAAACATTTGAAACTAAATATCACAAGATTATTAGCAAACTATAACTACATGAGTTAATCATCATCAAAACTAGAGTGAAGGGCATCTGGGCCAACAATCTGCCCCTTTTAATAATGACAAAACTCATGGAGTTATATATGCATGGATTAAAGTTAAGCTTCATAGAAGCCCCCCTTAACTCATGCATAGCAATAAATAATAAAGATATGCAATGAATGCTCAACATAAATATGCATAAACAAGATATTTGATACCAATAAAATAAACATGCTCTTGATACCAATTTTAAAATAAAGATGTTCTTAAAAAATTGCTGCTCTTGATACCAACAAAAGATGCTCTTGATACTAATGGTAAAAAATAACAAATTAAACAATCATGCACATATAAACATGAAGTAAACATGCATATATAAAACTCCAAAATATCTCTCCCCTTTTTGTCAATTCATCAACAAAGGGGTACAAACAATAAAGGACATAAATAATATTTTTCTTCCTTTTTGCATAAATCAAAACAATAAAGGTATATATGCTATATACATTCATGAAGAGGAGAGACGTGAAGCTAACTCCCCCTGCATACATGCATTTATATGAAAAGAGATGACTAAACCCTAACCACATAAAGCATAATATGGAATGTATAAAAGAAGATGTGAAGCTCCCTCTACACATGTGTAAGACATAAAGAAGAGCGGTCAAGCTCCTCAATATGAGATACACTCAACATGTATATATATAGAAGATGTTAAGCTTCCCTTGCATATAAGCAATACAAATCAAAACATTATGATACCATTGAAAAATATATCAATTTAGTATGAAGGTATACATCCAAACATCATGATACCAATTTATGATACCAATTGAAAATAAACAAAATATTTTGAAGAAACCAACAAAAAATTTTGATACCAATTGAAAGATATAAATATATAGGAAATCTTGATATCAATTGTAAAAATTAGTACCAATAGAAAATATTTTACACTTTTGATACCAATTGTAAGAATATATATATATTATAAGTATTGATACCAAATGAAAAATATAAACCAATCCTTTTCGGTTAAACACTAAAATCATTTTGTAATAGAGATACCAAATAGAGAATAACATCAATTTAAAATTCTTGATTCCAATATTGAAAATAAAACATATACCAATTGAAAATAATTTTTCATTAGAAGCTTAGGAAACTAATTGAAAACTAAGATATCAATTTACAAATATCATTTTTCAACATAAAGAGTGGGAGTAAGATACCAATTTTAACAAAACCGATTGAAAAGTACAACATGAATTTTCTCCCCTTTCTGAAATACTAATGAAATCGATGCATAAGCTTGTATAAGATAACAATTGAAAAATAATTGTCATTAAGGACTAAAACAAGCTTAGTATAGCAAAATTTGTGCTTAAATATATAGAGATATAGTAAGCACGATCAAAAACACACACATATATATATGAAAATTTAAATACCAATCAAAATTGATACTATTTGAAGTTGAAACATACATATATAGAAACAAATATGAGTATACAAAATAGATATCAATTGTGATACCAATTGAAAAACACAATGAGGATCAAGTGTATATCTCATAAATACCACCCTATTCATGCACATGTTAAAATGATTTTCAATTTGAGCATACAAGGCATGATCACCCATCCAACCACCCTTTGATGGAAGGGGTTTTTAAAAATAAGTTAAAAATAATTTTAGCATAATTGAAAACTCTTCCAAAATGAAGAAATACGTACTAGTTTTATGATAAATTGAAAACTAGTATGAAATCCTTCAAGTAAGGAATAAAATAAGAATATATCCATGAAAATATAAAAATTACACAATCATCAACACTCAAAGTCTATACAGCACATAGAAAGCTCATGAAAATAAAAATCATGAGTAAACATCAAAAAATGTGAGTGTACAAAGTCATGTAGTCAACAAAATCATGGAATGATGCATTTAAGCTCAATATGAAATTCTTTAAAACAAATGAAAATTATCAAAATTTAATTTCATTAAAACAATACCAATTTCAAGGCATATGTATGTTTTGACTAAACTAGAAGTATACATACATATCCAAACACAAATGAGTCCACAAAGAATTTTACATAATGGTGAATGACTCAAGGTTATACATGTATATCTTAAAGTTTTGACAAAATTGACATATACATGAAGTTAAAATATATTGTCATAAACATGTCCAAAAATAGGGAATACAAGTTGAAATGCACTAATCATCAAAACTAAGCTATACAAGTACATCTAATGGCTACAAATGAGCAAATAAACGCAAACTTATAATAATCTATTTGTGGCTCACTAGTTGTATAAGTATTGACACAAGTTTTAATAAAAACTACATCTAAACATTTAATCAAAACATGAAGCATAAAAATAAAACATAAACTAATATGATCATTGATTGAAGCTTTACCTGCACACAAAATACAGAATTTTAGATCTAAAGATAAATATGTGCAAGTGCTCAATTCTTACCGCTATAGCAAGTGGCTATGCGGGTCGTGATCCACAAGGAGGGTTTTGCGATGGAAGCGTTCAAAGTTTTGTATTGAAATCTTAATGAAGATAAAACGAGAGTTCTTCTTTGTTTTTAAGAAAGAAAAATGAAAAAACGAATTATGTTAAAGTTAGAAAGAAAATGGTAGAATGAGAAAGTGGAGAGAATCAGAAAGCGACTATGTACAAATGAGTTGAAAAAGAATGATTTGGAAGAGGTAGCGTTGGTAATTTAATTTACAGAAATAAAAAAAAGAAATAAAAACAATTACTTACCTTCTTTTCACCAAAAGTTTACCTTGAATCTTCAGCTATGATTTTACCTTGAAGTGGAGGCAATCAGCGCATAGCCCACAAGAGTTGATTATTGGTCTCTTCCACATTACATCATCAAGACAACTCAAGCATGAAATGATACAGAGAGAGACTCAATTCCATCGTCATGAGCTATCGGTGGCACTCGCAAAGGCAAGGCTCTTTCGATGCTTTTAGACTCACTTGGAAGATAATTGTACCAAAAAGAAAAGTGAAGTAGAAAAGAAGAAGAAGAAGAAAACTAAAAAGAAGTACATACAAATAAAGAACATAGATTCGATTTCATAACGATCAAAGAAATGAAAGAAACCTTACACCGGTGTCACTCTCAGCTCAAGCTTCATTTTTGTTCTTCGATGAAAGTCTGATCTCCTCTGAATTACATAAATTAAAACTAAAATTACATGAAAAAGAGAAACAAAAACCTAAACTAAAAAATGAAAAACTAGTCTAAATCCTATCTCTGCATGGTCGTCCCATTTTCAGTGCAAATACTGGCCTTTTATAGGCAAACCCCAATGTGTAGGATCCCGGGGAGATCGGGGGAGCAAACGCTCCCCCTAACTCCCCAACCAAGCCGTGAAAACGTGGCTTTAGTCGCGTTTTCGCGGCCAGGGTGTGGCCAGGTGGCCACACCCTGTTGGTGGGTCTCCTCGGGTTCGAGTTCTGGTTTTATCTTGGGTTAGATTTGCAGTTCAGCTCCGAGATTTTGAAGAAATGGCCGTTGATCTTTGCTTCAACCGATTGATTCTGAGAGGATTCTTCTCAACCGGTTTTCAACCTCTTGATTTTGCCCTGATTCAGTGGGCTCGAATTAATTCTGGTTTAATTCAAAATTTTGGTGAGCTTTTGGGCTCATTTCTCTTCATCTCCTTAAAGAATGGGCCTGTAAATAAATTAAACATTTAATTAGGACAATGCAGATTTTATTCTATAATAAGTATGAAAATATGATACTAAATATGCAATATTAGCGACCAATCACACCCTCATACCTATCTTTTGCTCGTCCTCGAGCAAAACAACTAAACTATACTAAGGATTATTAGACCACTTTCGTAGGTCACGCAATTGCACTGAGCATGTGCAACAAGCCGTTAAACCTCTAGATTTCCCCTAGAGGACGAGTTTTGTCTCGTGAGGGTTTTCAACGGATTACACCCACAAAATCCATAAAGAAAGAGAAATAAAGAGTTAGTATTTTCGAAAAGCATTTTGAAAGAGAAAAATATTTGAAATATAATTGTAAGATTTAAGCAATCTATAAGTTATAGGAAAACTGAATTTTTCATTCCTAAACTTAGTCTTTATTCAAAAATTTGTTATCAATCAAGTAAGGAGTCAAATTGTACTTATCATCTAGTCTATTACTTTACCCTAAGTCATATGCACCTTGTGATTGTGAAAATTTTGACTAAGGGTTCATTAACTCTAATTCTTATGCCTTATTTATATATATATATATATATATATATATATATATATATTTTGTGGTATTATTCCTTAGTTCTATTAGGCTTTCTAATCTACCCATGTAACGAGCCTTTAATCGATGACTCCCAAACCAAACGGTCTTAGGGCACCGGGTGAGAAAACACCCAAGGACTTAAGGACTCGAGCAAACAAGGCCACAAAACTAAGGATTTTATTATATGAACCCCTTTTAGACATGAATTCTTATGCTTTATTAGGCACAAATACCCAGCTTAATCAGAGGATTTTTATATATTTTTTTTCTCAAACTTATCTAATCATCTTTCGCATAAATACTAAGGCTTGCTTAGGCCAAAGCACCTAGCTAATCAATAATTAGATTTGTTTATCTTTTTTCTTTTTTTTTATAAGGCATAAGAATCTTTGTTTTTGAACCCTAAGTGTGTAAGTGTATGAAGTGTGCATATTTCATCAAGGTAAAGATCAAGACTAAATTACTCTGACAAATTATCTTCCTAACCCTAAAAATCAAACAAATAATCTTATTTTGACCAAGTATAAGAAATCCTAATTTGGATTTTCCTATTCCTTAAATTAACTTAATTTCTTACAAAAAATATGTCAAAGTATTGTTTCTATTTTCAAAAAGTTTTTAAAAGTAAAGAAAATGTTAATTTTTTTTTAATAAAAAGGAAACAAAAGTTATGTTAGAACCCTCCCCCACACCTATCTCATGCATTGTCCTCAATGTATGAATTAATGCATAGATGCATGAAAAAGAAGAAGGGAAGGAAAATGTTACCTTAAGGTGGTGGTTCCGGTGGTGGTCTGATTGGTCCACGAAATGCGGCCCAATCAACTTTTTGTGGAGTTCGGAGGAACCCACCAGAAATATCTCTAATATAACCCATTAAAATGATGAATCCATAATGGATTTTTATTAATATTTGACCCCATCTAATTTCCAAATTCCATAATTGATTTCGGAGTCAAATTTGTTAACCACCTCGTCCAGAATGGAGTGTGAAAAGATAGAATGATTGACTTGGACTCAGGAAGTACAGGAACTAATACCGACTCAGGAAGGTGACTTAAGTCAAGTAAAAGTTCGGGAGTCGAAATAGGTTCAGGAATTGGGTCCAAGTCAAGAAGTTGAAACTCAAGTCCACATTTATTTTCCAACAATGGAATGTGACTTAATATTGGTGATTCAAGTTCAGGAATGATAGGTGGGGGAATCAAAACTGACTCTAAATATTACTCAAGTTTGGTAACAAAACAGGAGTCAATATTGATTCAGAAAGTTAAACTGGATCACAGATTTGAGAATCTAGGTCACATATCTCATTGAGTTCAATATCAAAAAAATGAGAACTTACAATTTGTCAATAGGATTTTCAAAAATGTAAAATTGGTCAAGTTCAATATGATCATCAAAATAGGTGATTCAATTTCATAATGAATTAGCACAGGATCCAATGTTGACTCGGAGAAAAGATTAAAATCAGGTAAAGATACCGGAGTCATTATTGAATCAGGAAGTAAAATTGAATCACTAAGTTGAAGTTCATGATCATATTCATTTTCAAGTTCGATTTCAGGCAAGGGATAACTTGCCAAACTATCAATATTATTTGGAGTTTGGGCAAGTTCAAATGACTATTCTGAAATGGAACCTTGATTTCCAAAACTACATGACTCTTCGGCTCTAATAGAATGGTTAGTGACATCAGAACTGGTCAAACGGTGAGAACGTAGAGATTGGACCATCATATCTATGTCACGATTACGAGCGTTTTGAGCATGAGTCATGGCTTCAAGCATCTTTTCATAGTTGATAGGTTCATTGTTTTGATGAAAGATGAAGTGTTGTCTTGGAATTGGTGGTGAAATTGTGAGTCCATCAGATTTTGGGATTTTTGTTTGGACTCACGCATACTCATTTCCAAAATTGATAGTTTTCTATTTTGGACTGGTGGAACTGAGTATGAATCTTGAAAATATTGTGGACTAGGTGGAGAAGGAGGACAAGTTGGTTGAAAATTTGACTCAGGGTAGGTGAATCCCCACTGACTCTGTGAAGAGTTGAAATCATTCTGAAAATTATAGTTATTAGATTGGGGGCATGGGTTATATTGATTCGGATAAGACTAATCCGGCACACTAGGTTGGTTAAAGTTATGATATGCCGGGTTGGTAATATCTGAAAATGAAGTCGGTGTGTAATATGGATTATTATTAAAATTGGAAAAATTGTTATTATAAGCCATATCACACAATAGAATACAAACAAAGAAAAGAAAAACAAACAAATAAACAAACAAAAAAGAAAAAATTCTAACTAAGTTAAGGTAGACCTATGACCTAGACGACTCCTAACTGATTAGACTGTCCACGGGAGGTAATATGCAGACTTTGACCACAAGCTAATCAGCCAGGTCAGGGCAAGGTTGGTGGGAGGTTTTCTGTCAAAGACGTTCCTTAATTAAAGAACCACCAACCTTCGGGCTTTCGTCCCTTAATCTCCTTCCTAGACACTGATTTTGCAGGAGTCAAATTCCAACACTTTTCCCCCTTAAGATAATCTCCTAATTGAGTCCGAGATGTCCCTAGGGCCAACGTCTACTCATTTTTAGTTAGGCTTGGGTTAGTGAGTGCTTGGAATCTGATTTTTGGGCCAAGGAAAGGTGATTAAATCCCCACCTTATCTTGTTATGGGTTAGTGCCCTTAAGATAAGTTTATGCAAGTGTACAAGATATGTAAATAAGATTCACTCAAAGCAATGAAAATCAACCAAGAGGTGAGTCCTATTCTACATGCAATGCGAACGTACCTTGCTCCAGCACTCTTCAACAGTAATAAAAGAATTGAAAAGACACGTGCCTAAAATGCAAACGTCTAATCAATTTTTTTCTTTTTCAACAAGTATTTTACTGTGGTTTATTAGCAGGCTTATGGTGATGGCATATAAGAAAAAACAAATTGCAGAAAACTAGAATTTTGCAAGTCAAGCAGCCCTGGAAAAAACAACGTTAGTAGTCAACTCCTTTTTGTCGCGGAACCGCGGCTTGGGCCGCGAAAACGCGGCAAAGCAGAGGGTACTTGGTCTCTGCTTTCTAGAGCAGAGGCCCAAGACCACTTATATGTTACTGCAATCTTATTTTCCTGCTTTGCTTGCCCTATAACCTACAACAGAGAAGAAAGTTCGTTTTAGTTCTAAAAAATTTTCAATAAAATCAGATTTCAATAAAAACATTACCCTCCCCGGCAACGGCGCCAAAATTTGATTGCTAGCTTTACCTGCACACAAAATACAGAATTTTAGATCTAAAGATAAAGATGTGCAAGTGCTCAATTCTTACCACTATAGCAACTGGCTATGCGGGTCGTGATCCACAAGGAGGGTTTTGCGATGGAAGCATTCAAAGTTTTGTATTGAAATCTTAATGAAGATAAAACGAGAGTTCTTCTTTGTTTTTAAGAAAGAAAAATGAAAAAACGAATTATGTTAAAGTTAGAAAGAAACGATAGAATGAGAAAGTGGAAAGAATCAGAAAGCGATTATGTACAAATAAGTTGAAAAAGAATGATTTGGAAGAGGTAGTGTTGGTGATTTAATTTACAGAAATAAAAAAAAGAAATAAAAACAATTACTTACCTTCTTTTCACCAAAAGTTTACCTTGAATCTTCAGCTATGATTTTACCTTGAAGTGGAGGCAATCAGCGCATAGCCCATAAGAGTTGATTATTGGTCTCTTCCACATTACATCATCAAGACAACTCAAGCATGAAATGATACAGAGAGAGACTCAATTCCATCCTCATGAGCTATCGGTGGCACTCGCAAAGGCAAGGCTCTTTCGATGCTTTTAGACTCACTTGGAAGACAATTGTACCAAAAGAAAAGTGAAGTAGAAAAGAAGAAGAAGAATAAAACTAAAAAGAAGTACATACAAATAAAGAACATAGATTCGATTTCATAACGATCAAAGAAATGAAAGAAACCTTACACCGGTGTCACTCTCAGCTCAAGCTTCATTCTTGTTCTTCGATGAAAGTCTGATCTCCTCTGAATTACATAAATTAAAACTAAAATTACATGAAAAAGAGAAACAAAAACCTAAACTAAAAATGGAAAACTAGTCTAAATCCTATCTCTGCATGGTCGTCCCATTTTCAGTGCAAATACTGGCCTTTTATAGGCAAAACCCCAATGTGCAGGATCCCAGGGAGATCGGGGGAGCAAACGCTCCCCCTAACCAGGTGGCCACACCCTGTTGGTGGGTCTCCCTGGGTTCGAGTTCTGATTTTATCTTGGGTTGGATTTGCAGTTCAGCTCCGAGATTTTGAAGAAATGGCCGTTGATCTTTGCTTCAACCGATTGATTCTGAGAGGATTCTTCTCAATCGGTTTCAACCTCTTGATTTTGCCCTGATTCAGTGAGCTCGAATTAATTCTGATTTAATTCAGAATTTTGGTGGGCTTTTTGGATCATTTCTCTTCATCTCCTTAAAGAATGGGCCTGTAAATAAATTAAACATTTAATTAGGACATTGCAGATTTTATTCTATAATAAGTATGAAAATATGATACTAAATATGCAACATTAGCGACCAATCAATCATTAAGTAAATGCACATGTCTTAGATTTATGATAAACAAATAGATAAACTAAAGTGAGAACAAAAAAAAATATAGATTCATATAAACATGGGTGTATCTCAAATACTAATCATGTATATCACAAGTCTAATTGTCATGGCATTTAACACAGTAATCAAAAAACTAAAACATGCTAAAATCAATCATGAAAGCATGTAAACTAAATGAGGAGTATGAGATCATTATCAAAATTATTAAGGCAAATCTCTATGTCTCCAAACCATGGTGGTCTTGCCACCAAACTTTCCTTGAAAGTGATGCATCCAAAATAGTCACCATTAAGCTCGGAACGCATCCACCTCAAGGCACCAATACCCTCACGTTGAGTGAGAGCCCACACCTACATCAAATAAAATAGGAGTGACTTTTGGTACCCATACTCTTTTGGGTCCATGGGGGTTAGCTCCTTTCCTAACCCAAACAAATCTATTTGCAAAATTTGAATCATGTATCCTATCATAACAAAATTTTGCAAGGTGGCCCTTACATCCACAATGTGTACAAGTATACACATGAGCATACATTATATTATGTGTATGAACGGGGAAGCATGTGTATGCCATGGTTTGTGTGCATGCATAGGTGGAACTTGTTTCTTAAACATGGATTCCAAACGTGTGTGGTTCATGACACATTGGCTCAAAGTGGAGCCCAAACAATCAACACTCTTCTTTAAAATGGATATATCATTTTCAATAATGGGAGAGGAAGTGGAGCATGCAATAGGTAAGCTAGAAGGTGAAGCCATACTAGCAAGGCAAACATGTGTAGATAATTCATTTTTCAAAGATTTATTTTCTTTAGAATTGTATAGTTCCTTTGAAATAGAAATAATCTTGTTTTTTAAAGAATAATTTTCTTTTATGACAAAATAAGTTTTGAAGATAGATCTTCATTTTTCTTCAAAACAATGTCACAATCATTTTTGTTTTTCAAAATTCCATTTTCTTTTAGGGCAAGATCAAGTTTGGATTTCAATGAATCCCTTTCATTAGAAATCTCTTCTCTTTCTTGCAAAACAATGTCAAATTTAGAAAATAACTCTTTATTTTCTTTAGTTAATTTAAAAGTTTTCTTTTTCAAGACTTTATATTTTTTCAAGAGGTTTTTACAAATAATAGATAGCTCTTCATTTAATGCATCGACATTCATACTATCATGATCATCAAAAGAAGAGGTAGCACTATCTAGTTGAGTATCCGAATGTACCTCAAGGAAGTCATTCTCTTAGACCATGTAGCACGCATCGTCAGACTTATCCTCACTAGATTCCTTCTCCACTTGGTTTGGCAATTGAAGCTTTGGAGAGGTCAAGGTATTCCACACTGAAAAGACACCTAGAGGGGGGGGTGAATAGGTGTTAGTGCTAATCTAAAACTTAATACAAAACTAAGTGCGCTAAATGCGGAAGCTAATGCAAATTATGCACAAACTAATATAATACAACAAGTGTAACCGAATTCCCCTTGCGAGGCTCTGGACTAACTCCCCTTGATTCCCCTTTAAATGGGTTGAGGTGCTATGTGAAGCTCTTGTTGGATGAGTATAAGTTAGGCACACACACACAAGCAATCCAAGCAATGTGCACACACAATCAAGCCAAGCAATCAAGGATATAGCAATATGGAATAATGCAAGGCAATATGAAATATGCTCAACACAAGCAAGTATGATATGATATGAAGTATGATGCTTTGCACAATTATAAGAGAGAGAGTTAGAGAGACAATGGATCAATCGCAAAGACCAAGATATGTTTCGAGGTTCGAGCACCTTGCTCTACATCCCCGCCTACACCACCGTGTAGGATTTCCAATCCACTATCTCCCACCGAGGGAACCTCTACCGAAGAGGATTTGTTACAACACTAGGAGTACCAAACTCCTCTCTCAAACAACAACCTCTACCGAGGCCAACAACCAACCAACAACCACCTCTACCGAAGAGGCTCACAACCAACACAATCACCTCTACCTAAGAGGGATCCAAACCAATACCACTCCGATCACCTCTACCGAAGAGGGATTCACAAAAGCAAGGAGGGTTTACAAGAAGTGGTTACAAAGACCACAAACACAATCTTTCTTTCTTTTCTCTTTTCTTTTTCCACAAAAACAAGATCCTAATAGATTAGGATAGGTGATAGCTCAAGTGTGGAAACAAGGTGTTTTTGGAAACCAGCAACAAAGAAAACCTACTTGGGAAATCACTTGTAAATGATAGAAAACGAAAAAACAAAACAATCTCCCAAAACCCTAGCTTTCTTTGATTTTCCAAAAACCCAAAAACAAATAAGATGAAATCTTTTTGACTTAAAAACTCTTTTAAAACTCTTTTAAACACTAGAGAAAGTCTGGAATTTTTCTCCTTGAAAACCTTAGCCAAAATCCCAAAGAGATGGGGTTTATATAGGCCAAAACAGAAACTAGCCGTTAGAGCTGAGCTGGCAGCTCTGACAGGCAACGGTCGACCGGCCGGTCGACCGTCCAACGGTCATATTTTGACCCGTTGGAGCTACCGGTCGACCGCCCGGTCGACCCAAACAAACAGAGAGCAGAACTCTCTGCAGCGGTCGACCGTCCGGTCGACCGAACCACTGTGCTGCCAGACGTGCACAGGTCTGTGCACGTCGGTCGACCCGTGCGGTCGACCATCCCTTGGTGCGGTCGACCGTCCCGGTCGACCGACCAGCCTGTCAGCACAAAAAAAATAAGATCAGAAAATTTGGAAAAAATATTTTATAAAAATCTTTTATCTTTTTCTGAAAATTCTATAAAACTTGTTTTAACATTTTATATTGAAACATAAACATGTGATAAAAATTTTCAAGACATATATCAATCATATCAATTCATTTTTGTGTCTTGCCAATTTTATCAAAAACCAAAACTAGTATTTTTATCAAACTTGATTTTTCAATAGGAAATCTGATTTTCCTAAAACTTTATAGAAATACAAAAACATGATATTTGAACATTATTAAGCATGATGCATATGGACATAGGTCCAATATACATTCACAAAATATATCACAGTTTTTGTTCTTTAATTTCAAAAATATGTTTTATACCAAAACATAAAACTACATGAATAGGTACGTCAAACTAAGTTTGTATAAGTCATATAAGCATGTATGTATATAGAGCACATCTAATATACATATAAAACATGTAAACTTGTTTTGATCAAACTATTCATGAAACCAAAATCCAAATCATGAAATGTGTGTGTATGTGTACTTGAGCATATCATACTATTCTAATCTTTACAAATGGATCTAAACACACTATCTAAACTAGGATACCTAAGTCTTTTCTTGATGATCTCCATCCTCAAGTAGACTTGTTCCCAAACGCGTGATCCACCGAGTGCAAAGGAAAGATCTTGAAGTTTGAGCCCTGGAATCACTTGTGAAGGCTTCCAAACACCTTGTTGAAGCTAATCACCAACTAATATCTTAGTTAATGATCTGAAACTTAAACAATACAAGATTATTAGTAAACATAACTACATGAGTTAATCATCATCAAAACTAGGGTGGAAGGCCATTGGGTTAACAATCTCCCCCTTTTTGATGATGACAAAACTCATGGAGTTATATATGCATGGATTAAAGTAAAGCTTCAAAGAAGCTCCCCCTTAACTCATGCATAGCTAAATAAACATAATAATTGCAATGAAGGCTCTTAAAAACATGAATGTACAAATATGCATAAACAATAAAGGTTCTAGATACCAATGAAATATTTAAAGCAAAGCATGCTCTAGATACCAATTAACAAATAAACATTTTCTAGATGCTCTAGATACCAATAAACATACATTAAACTATATTAAACTTAATATATGCAAAAACATACATTAAACTATATTAAACTTAATATATGCAAAAACATAACTATGCATATATATAAAACTCACAAATAATTCTCCCCCTTTTTGTCAATCATCAACAAAGGGGTAAACATTCAAAAACTATAAATAAAATGAGGGGTAAAAATTTTTCTCCCCCTTTTTGTGTCAATCAAAACAATGCAAACAATGGTTTCCCCCTTTTTGTCTAAAACAAAAACAAAGTCAATAAGGGGTGACTACAAATATGATATCAATTAAAACTATGTCAATGAAATGCATCTAGATACCAATAGAGATTCAACATGGATCAATAAATGGTATATGAGATAGACATTCATGAAGAGGAAGACGTTAAGTTAACTTCCCTACATATATGAGTTACATGAAGAAAGGAAGATACGCCCTAATTCACATAACACAAAATATGTAATGCATAAAAAGAGATGTGAAGCTCCCCCTACACACGTGTACCACATAAGGAAGAGTTGTCAAGCTCTTCAATACAAGATACACTCAACATGAATTTATACACATATAGGCAATGTAAAATAAATATGTTTTTCTTAAACAAAATTTTGAGATACCAATTTAAAACATTTAACATAAACATCTTGATATCATTAAGAGAAATGTGTTCTTTTAAACATATGATACCAATTTGAAACTATATTTTAACATAAAGTAAGGGAGTGGAAATCAAATACCAATTGAAAGACAACATCAAATTTTCTCCCCCTTTATGAAATACCAACTAAACATATGCATAAGCTTGTTAAAATACCAATTGAAAACAAATCAAACATTAGAAATTTTTCAAGCTTAGCATAAAGATATATATGTATGAAAGTTAGATACCAATTGACATTGATATTCTTGAAAGAGTAAGCATACATATACAAAACATATATGAGTATACAAAAAGATCAAAATTGATATCAATTGAAAGTGTTCAATGATACCAATTGAAAGAATAGGGTCAAGTGTATATCTCATATTATAACGAAGAATACGGACTAGTTAAAATGAGAAGTTTTGTTAACTAGTACGAAATCCTTCAAGTAAGGAATAAATACAAATCATTTTTCATAAAATTGAAATCCACATGATGATCAACACTCTATTCAATTAAGTATAAAAATGTCTTATGAAAACAAAATATGAGCAAATAATAATGTGAGTGTACAAGTCAAGTATGGAGATCACAATCATGAAAATTTGTTCAATTAAGCTCAATTATTCCTTTAAACAAGAAATCATCAAAAATATTTAACCTTCAAGGTATATGTATGTCTAATACAAACTAAAGTATACATACATATCAAAGATACAAACGAGTCCACAAGAATATATGCATGAAGGCATGTGGCTCAAAAGGATAGTCATGTATATCTAATAGTTTGGACAAGATAAGCATATACATGAAGTTTAAATACCAATTCATGAAAACAAAATATGAATAGTATGAAAATTTAGCTTTTCATTAAAACAATTCGATACCAATTCTTTTCAAGGTATATGTATGATTTGTCAACACAAGAAGTATACATACATATCCCTTAAACACACTTTAAGTCCATAATAGATATTTGCATGAAAGGCAAATGACTCAAGGGGTATACATGTATATCTTCAAGTTTGGCAAAATACACATATACATGAAATGAAAACTCATAATCATAAAAACAAATACCAAAAATGGAATACAAGTTTAAAATGTATGAATCATCAAAACTAGACTATACTAGCACATCTAATGGGAACAAATAAGCATTCAATCCCAAACATATATAGATTTATTTGTAGCCCATCATATGTACAAATATAAATCCTAGTCTTAATGAAAACTAACATCTAAACATATATTCAAAACATGAAGTATCAAAACAAACACGAATATTATAAAACAAGCAAAGGTTCATCAAAAATTCTTTTATCAAACTTCTAGGTATATGTATGATTCATCCAAATTTAACAATATACATACATATCCCAACCGTAAACGAGTCTATTAAAAGTATTTGCATGAAGGTAAAAGACTCATGGGTATACATGTATATTTATTAGGTTTGAATTCAAAATATATATACATGAAGTAAAAACATGAAAATAGGCATAGAAAGTATAAATGAAGGAATCATCAAAACTAGCTTATACATGTGCATATAGTGGGTACAAATGAGCATGAAGTGCAAACATATAAAAGTCAATTTGTTCTCACTATGTGTACATGCATACATGCAAGTTTTGATAAAATCTACATCTAAACTAGTTTATACCACATAAAGCATAAAACAACAAAAAATCATCATGAGAAAACTAAAACATGATTACTATGTAAATTCACATGTATTAGATTCATGATGTACATTATAGCTTAAACAAAAGTGAGAACACTAAGTATGGGTTCATATAAGTATGTGTGTCTCAAATACTATACATGTATGTCAAGGATCTAATAAACATGGAATGAACATACTAATCCATAGACATTAAAAACATGTTATAAAGCATCAAAACATGCTATAAACAATAATATGAAAGCATGTAAACAATAAAATGGGAGTTAGGAATTTGTTACCAAAACCTAGAAGGCAACTCTCCTTGTCTCCAAAACTTGGTGGTCCTCTCCACCATCTCTTCCCTAGAAAGTGATGCATCCAAATGATTTCCTTTAAGTCCGGAACGCATCCACTCCAAGGTGCCATCACTCTCACGTCATGTGAGAGCCCACACCTACATTAAACAAAGGAGGGGTGGTCTTTGGTACCCACATCTTGTTGGGTCCATGGGGGTTAGTCCCTTCCCTAACCCAAACAAATTTCTATGCTAAATTTGAAACATTTAATCTATCATAACAAAATTTAGGAAGATGGCCTTTTCGGCCACAATGTGTACATGTGTACACATGAGCATACATGTGTTGATGGTGTCCGTGTGGAGCATGTGTATGCCGTGGAGGGTGTGCATGCATAAAAGTTGGAACTTGTTTCTTACGAACCAAGGTTTCCAAGCGAGTGTGGTTCATGGCACATTTGCTCATAGTGGAGCCCAAACAATCTACTCTCTTCTTTAACATACAAATATCATCATTAATCCTAGAAGAAGAGGTACATGCATTAGGTAGACTAGATGGAGAAGCTACACTAGCATGGCAAACATGTTCATCAATCTTATTTTTCAAAACAACATTTTTCTTTAAACACACATCTAAATCATTTGAAATGGAAATAATTTTATTTTTCAAATCAACATTCTCTTTTAAAATAAAATCAACTTTTGAAGACAAGTTATCATTTTTCTTCAAAAGAACATGTCAATCATTTTTATTTTCAAAAACTCATTTTCTTTAAGTGCAAGATCAAGTTGAGATTTTAATGAATCCCTTTCATTATAGACCTCAACCTTCTCTTGCAAAACATTGTCAAGTCTAGAATGCAAACTTTTATTTTCTTTTTCAATGTCTAGACTTTCCTTTTTCAAAATCTTGTATTTTTCAATCAATTTTTCACAAACAATAGAAAGTTCTTCATTCAAAGCATGGGCATCAAGATTATCACATGAAGAAGTAGAGCAATCATCACTATCTAAGTGGGTTTCCAATTGCACCTCAAGGGAGTCATTCCCTTGGACCATGAAGCATTGTGATTCGGATTCTCCACTAGATTCCTCTTCCTTTTGGATTTGCACTTGAAGCTCGGAGGTGGTGGTTGTTGTTGACAATAGATTCCACACTGCAAAAGCGGAATCAATATTAGAAACACGCATAAGATAATCTTTAGGTAAAGTGCTTCTAATAGCCTCAAGGGCTTGTGCATTGGCCCCTATATGATTGCGATCACTAAGGAAGGATTCCTTGGTAATAGCAAGATAAACTTTATGACCTAGGGTTTGTAAATAAACGGTCATCCTAATCTTCCAAACATGAATGTTGGAAGGGTCATACATAGGTGGGGTCATGAAGGCCATGGTAAACTATATGTGTGCAAACACGCAAATGCAAATAATAGATTAGCAAGCAAATGGATCTCACTCCTAGGATGTTAAGCCTAAGTATCAGGAGCACTAGCTCTGATACCAATTGAAAAGACACCTAGAGGGGGGGGTGAATAGGTGTTAGTGCTAATCTAAAACTTAATGCAAAACTAAGTGCGCTAAATGCGGAAGCTAATGCAAATTATGCACAAACTAATACAATACAACAAGTGTAGCCGAATTCCCCTTGCGAGGCTCTGGACTAACTCCCCTTGATTCCCCTTTAAATGGGTTGAGGTGCTATGTGAAGCTCTTGTTGGATGAGTATAAGTTAGGCACACACACACAAGCAATCCAAGTAATGTGCACACACAATCAAGCCAAGCAATCAAGGATATAGCAATATGGAATAATGCAAGGCAATATGAAATATGCTCAACACAAGCAAGTATGATATGATATGAAGTATGATGCTTTGCACAATTATAAGAGAGAGAGAGTTAGAGAGACAATGGATCAATCGCAAAGACCAAGATATGTTTCGAGGTTCGAGCACCTTGCTCTACATCCCCGCCTACACCACCGTGTAGGATTTCCAATCCACTATCTCCCACCGAGGGAACCTCTAACGAAGAGGATTTGTTACAACACTAGGAGTACCAAACTCCTCTCTCAAACAACAACCTCTACCAAGGCTAACAACCAACCAACAACCACCTCTACCGAAGAGGCTCACAACCAACACAATCACCTCTACCTAAGAGGGATCCAAACCAATACCACTCCGATCACCTCTACCAAAGAGGGATTCACAAAAGCAAGGAGGGTTTACAAGAAGTGGTTACAAAGACCACAAACACAATCTTTCTTTCTTTTCTCTTTTCTTTTTCCACAAAACAAGATCCTAATAGATTAGGATAGGTGATAGCTCAAGTGTGGAAACAAGGTGTTTTTGGAAACCAGCAACAAAGAAAATCTACTTGGGAAATCACTTGTAAATGATAGAAAACGAAAAAACAAAACAATCTCCCAAAACCCTAGCTTTCTTTGATTTTCCAAAAACCCAAAAACAAATAAGATGAAATCTTTTTGACTTAAAAACTCTTTTAAAACTCTTTTAAACACTAGAGAAAGTCTGGAATTTTTCTCCTTGAAAATCTTAGCCAAAATCCCAAAGAGATGGGGTTTATATAGGCCAAAACAGAAACTAGCCGTTAGAGCTGAGCTGGCAGCTCTGACAGGCAACGGTCGACCGGCCGGTCGACCGTCCAACGGTCATATTTTGACCCGTTGGAGCTACCGGTCGACCGCCCGGTCGACCCAAACAAACAGAGAGCAGAACTCTCTGCAGCGGTCGACCGTCCGGTCGACCGAACCACTGTGCTGCCAGACGTGCACAGGTCTGTGCACGTCGGTCGACCCGTGCGGTCGACCGTCCCTTGGTGCGGTCGACCGTCCCGGTCGACCGACCAGCCTGTCAGCACAAAAAAAATAAGATCAGAAAATTTGGGAAAAATATTTTATAAAAATCTTTTATCTTTTTCTGAAAATTCTATAAAACTTGTTTTAACATTTTATATTGAAACATAAACATGTGATAAAAATTTTCAAGACATATATCAATCATATCAATTCATTTTTGTGTCTTGCCAATTTTATCAAAATCAAAACTAGTATTTTTATCAAACTTGATTTTTCAATAGGAAATCTGATTTTCCTAAAACTTTATAGAAATACAAAAACATGATATTTGAACATTATTAAGCATGATGCATATGGACATAGGTCCAATATACATTCACAAAATATATCACAGTTTTTGTTCTTTAATTTCAAAAATATGTTTTATACCAAAACATAAAACTACATGAATAGGTACGTCAAACTAAGTTTGTATAAGTCATATAAGCATGTATGTATATAGAGCACATCTAATATACATATAAAACATGTAAACTTGTTTTGATCAAACTATTCATGAAAACCAAAATCCAAATCATGAAATGTGTGTGTATGTGTACTTGAGCATATCATACTATTCTAATCTTTACAAATGGATCTAAACACACTATCTAAACTAGGATACCTAAATCTTTTCTTGATGATCTCCATCCTCAAGTAGACTTGCTCCCAAACGCGTGATCCACCGAGTGCAAAGGAAAGATCTTGAAGTTTGAGCCCTGGAATCACTTGTGAAGGCTTCCAAACACCTTGTTGAAGCTAATCACCAACTAATATCTTGGTTAATGATCTGAAACTTAAACAATACAAGATTATTAGTAAACATAACTACATGAGTTAATCATCATCAAAACTAGGGTGGAAGGCCATTGGGCCAACACACACTGCAAAGGCGGAATCACAATAAGAAATCATACACAAATATTCTTTGCTAAGTAATTTTCTAAGTGCCTCTAGGGCTTGTGCATTGGCCTCTAAATGCTTGCTATTACTAAGGTAAGATTCCTTGGTAATGGCAAGGTAAACTTTCCAACCTATGGCTTTTAAATGCCAACTAATCCTAACCTTCCATATATCAATTTTAGAGATATCAAACATAGGAGGGTTATCCATGAGTGCAAACTATATATGTGCAAATGCAAATGTAGATTAGCTAACCAAGATCTCACTCCTAGGTGGTTAAACCGAATATCAGGAGCGTAGGCTTTGATACCAATTGAAAGTACACCTAGAGGGGGGTGAATAGGTGTAAGGCTAATCTAATGACAAATAATGCGGAATTTAAAACTTAATTGCAACACACTTAGTGTAACCAAAGAGTGTAGTCAAATTCTCGGTGAAGGGCTCTGAATTGTCTCCTCTAAATTCCTCTGAATAAGAGTTGAGGTGCTATATGAAGCTCTCTTGGTTCAACACAAGTGAGGCACACAAGCAAACCAAGCATATAAGTATGATATGAACAATATGGAATCAATGCATGGCACAATATAAGAGAGAGAGTTTAGAGATAGTGGATCAATCGCAAACACCGAGATATGTTTCGAGGTTCGAGCACCCAGCTCTACGTCCCCACCTTCACACAGAAAGATTTCCACTATATCATCCACACAGGACTTCCCACACAGGGAACCTCCACTGAGGATTTGGGTAATACAAGCTTGGGAGTACACAACTCCTCTCTCAATAAATACAATCTCTCACTAGAGGCAATGTATAACACAAATCACCTATACACTTAGAGGAATGGGCACTTAGCTAAACAACAATCAACCTCACAAAAGAGGGATTAGGATCAAAGTCATACAACCACAATCACCTCACACTTGAGGGATAAGACACTTAGCCAACACTCCAACAATCACCTTTACACTTAGAGGGATACTAACACAACCTCCACAAGTTATCTCTACACAAGAGGGATACCAACAATCTCAAATGAAAGAAGTTTACAACTCTAGCTGATCACAAAGACAACAAACCAATTCTTTCTTACAAAACAAGATCCTAATAGATAGGATAGATATGATAGCTCAAGTATGAGAATATAAAGAGTTCGAAAATCAAAAGCACAAGGAAAAACTCTTAGGAAAACTTCTAAAATAGTTATAGAAATGAAGATCAAAAATCAATCCCAAGGACTTCTCTTTTTCTTTGATTTTTCGAACCCTTTAAAAACAAAATAAAGATCAAATCTTTTGGCAAAAAAACTCTTTTAAAAACTTTCTGAAAAATGAAAAATTTTGCTCTATTCTTGGTGAAATCAGCTCAAGAAGTGGGTATTTATAGACCCACAAAAAAATCTGCCCGTTGCAATCTGGAAAAGCCCAGATTGCCTTTCCGGTCGACCGGGTCGACTGACCAACGGTCATATTTATGACAGTTGAGCCACCAGTCAACCAGCCGTTCGACCGAAAACTGGAAACAGAGAGCAGAGCTCTCTGCCGGTCGACTGGGGCCATTTTCAAAGAGCAGAAGCTCTCTAGCGGTCGACCGGCCCCCAGCCTGGGCTGTGTACACGTTCTGTGCACATCGGTCGACTGGACTGGTCGACCAACTTCTGCTACGGTCGACCGGCAGACAGCCAGGTCAAACTATTTAGGAATTAAAAACTTGAGTTTTTGACTTCAATTAAATCCCATAAAATAGCATAAATTCCACAAAATTCAATTCTTATTATATCTTTGAAATACAAATATGTGTGACAAAAATTTAACACATATTATAAATAATTTGAACCATTTTTGTGATATTGAAATTATGCTTAAATACAAAAACCGTATTTTCCAAAACTAGGATTTTGAAATGGAAAACCATTTTCTCCAAAACTCATGCAAATACAAAAACATGATATTGAAATAACTTTTAAGCATATTGTATATAGATAGAATCCAATATACATATAAAGAATTATATCTATATTTTTGACATGAAATCCTATATCGGTTAAACCAAAAAATCAAAACATGAAACTTTAAACTTGTGTGTGTATTGTGAACTTGAGCATATCAACACTATCTAATCTTTACACAAGATCTAAACACAATCTTAGACTAAACAAACCGAGATCTTCTTGTAGAACTCCTTCTCCAAGTCGACTCGATCCAAAACCGATCCAACGACCTTGACTCCAAACGAGTGCTAGATGCGATCTTGACGCTCGAGCTCTTGAATCACAATGTGAAAACTCCAAAACACCTTTGTTGAAGCTAATCACCTACTAATATCTTGATCAAACATCTGAAACTAAATATCACAAGATTATTAGTAAACTATAACTACATGAGTTAATTATCATCAAAACTAGAGTGAAGGGCCTTTGGGCCAACAAAATTCTAGTCACATATATTTGTATTTCAAAGATCTTATAAGAACTTTTTTTATGGAATTTAAGTGATTTTATGAGATTTAATTGATATTAAAAAGACAAGTTTTCAATACCCTTTAATCCCAGTCAGACTGCTCTGGCGGTCGACCGGACAGGACGGTCGACCGGACCAGGAGTCGGTCGACCGTCACGGTCGACCGATGTGCAGGGACATGCACAAAGGCCAGCCTATTCGGCCAGTTGATCGCGCGGTCGACCGACTGAAAGCACCCCACTATCGGGTGAGGGCCGGTCGACTAGGCGGTCGACCGATGGCCTTGGCCCGGTCGACCGGGCGGTTGACCGGAGGTATAGCGGTCATAAAAATGACCGTTGGCCGGTCGACCGGCCGGTCGACCGAAAGGGCAGCTTTGCCCTTTCCTGGCTGCCAACGGGCAGATTTTTGAGAGGGTATAAATACCCATCTCTTGAGCTAGTTTCTTCATGATTTTTTAGAGCAAAATTTTCTCATCTTCTTAAGTGTTTTAGCAACAAATTTTAAAGAGTTTTTGTGCCAAAAGATTTATCTTTATTTATTTTAAAGGGTTGGAAAAATCAAAGAAAAAGAGAGTCCTTGGGAATTAGTTTTGATCTTCATTTATATTTCTATCAAGAGTTTTTCTCAATAGTTTTTCTTTGTGATTTGTTTTCCAAACTCTTTATTTTCTCACACTTGAGCTATCTATCTATCCTATCTATTAGGGTCTTTATTTTGTGGGAAAATTAGTTTGTGGTCTTTGAGATCACCAAGAGTTGTAACCTTCCTTGTATTTGTTGGTATCCCTCTTGTGTGGAGGTGATTGTGGAGGTTGTGTTGGTATCCCTCTAGTGTGAGGTGATTGTTGTTTGGCTTTGAGCTTTATCCCTCTAGTGTGAGGTGTTGTTGTTTGGCTAATTACCCATCCCTCTAAGTGTAGAGGTGATTGTTGTTGTGTCTTGCCTCTTGTGTAGAGGTTGTGTTTGTTGGAGAGAGGAGTTGTGTACTCCTAGTTTGTATTACCCAAATTCTCAGTGGAGGTTCCCTATATAGGAAGTCCTGTGCAGACGATTTAGTGGAAATCCTTTTGTGTGAAGGCGAGGACGTAGAGCAATGGCTCGAACCTTGAAATATATCTTTGTGTTTGCGATTGATCCACTATCTCTAAACTCTCTCTTTTATATCTTGGATTGCATCATATTCAAATTATATATAAGTTTGGTATTGTTTGTGTGCCTTACAAGTGTTGAACCAAGAGAGCTTTACATAGCACATCAACTCTTATTTAGAGGAATTTAGAGGAGATAGTCTAGAGCCCTTCACCGAGAATTCGACTACACTCTTTGGTTACACTAAGTGTGTTTCAATTTAGTTTTTATTCCACATTATTTGTCATTAGATTAGTCAAACACCTATTCACCCCCCTCTAGGTGTACTTTAAATTAGTATCAGAGCCTAGCTCCTGATACTAGGTTTAACCACTTAGGAGTGAGATCTTGGTTAGCTAATCTTTATTTGCATTTGCACACATCTTGTTTACACTCATGGACTTCATGACCCCTCCTATGTATGATACTTCCAACATTGAAGTTTGGAAAGTCAAGATGTCCATGTACCTTAAAACCTTAAGTATACATGTTCACCTTGCCGTTATCAAAAAATCTTACCTTGATAATAGCAAGCATATAGAGGCCAATGTACAAGCCCTAATGGAATTTAGAAGCACACTTAGCAAAGATTATCTTTTTATGGTTTCTCATTATGATTTCGCTTTTGCAGTGTGGAACACTTTGACCTCTCCCGCGCTACAAACGACAAAATATGTGGAGAAGAAATCTAGTGGAGACGAGTCCGACTAACCTTGCTACATGGTCCAAGGGAATGACTCCCTTGAGGTAAACTCAGACACCCATCTAGATGATTGTGCTAGTTCTTCAAGTAATGATTATGTTGATGCTGATGCATTAAATGAAGAACTATCTTTAGTTTGTGAAAACTTGCTAGAAAAATACCAAGTTTGAAAACCATTAAAATAAGAGAAGAAAATAAGGATTTATTTTCAAAAATTAATATGGCTTTGCAAGAGAGGGAAGAGATTTCTAATGAAAGGGACTCATTGAAATCCCAACTCGACCTTGTTTTAAATGAAAACAAAATTTTAAAAAATAAAAATGATTGTAATGATGTATTGAAGAATAATGAGATTTTATCTTCAAAACTTGATATTGCTTTAAAAGAGAACCAATCTTTGAAAAATAAAATTACTTCTATTTCAAAAGAACTAGGTTTGGTTTCCAAGAAAAATAAAACTTTGAAAAATGATTTGAACTCACATGTTTGCCATGCTTCATCATCTAGTATACCTATCGCATGCTCCACTTCTTCTTCTATTATTGAAAATGAAATATGTGCTTTAAAAAAAAGTGTTGATTGTTTGGGCTACACTTTGAGCCAATGTTCCATGAACCAGACACGGTTGGAATCTATGTTTCGCAAGAAACATGCTCCTCCTATGCATGCACACAAATCACGGCATACACATGCTTCTCATGCTCACCCACATAACTCTATGTATGCTCATGTGTACACTTGTACACGTTGTGGACGTAAGGGCTACCTTGCAAAATTTTGTTATGAAAGGATACATAATTCAAATTTTACTAATAAATTTGTTTAGGTTAGGAAATGTGCTAACCCCATGGACCCAATAGAGTATGGGTACTAAATTTACTCCTATTTTATTTGATGTAGGTGTGGGCTCTCACTTGACGTGAGAGTAATGGTGCCTTGATGGTGGATGCTTTTGTGCTTCATGAATACTACTTTGGATGCATCACCTTCAAGGGAAGTTTGGTGGGAGGACCATCATGATTTGGAGATATAGAGATGAACCCTAATGATGTTGGTAACTATCTCTAATTTCTCATTTAGTGTACATGCTTTCATGATTGATTTTTAGTATGTTATGTTTTAATGCTCATTATGCTTAAATGCCATGTTATTTAGACTTATGACATACATGCATAGTAATTGAGATACACCCATGTTCATATGGATCCATATTTTGTGTTCTCACTTTAGTTTTAGCTATTGTGTATATCATAACTCTAAGACATGTGCATTTAACACAATGATCATATTGGTTTTACTTGTTTGGATGTAGTTTTTATTAAAACTTGTGTATATACTTGTACATCTAATGAGCCACAGATTATTATATGTTTGTACTTGATTGCTCATTTGTACCCGTTAGATATACTAGTATAGCCTAGTTTTAATGATTCTTGCATTGTAACTTGTATTCCCTATTTTTAGACATATTTTTATGATAATGTGTTTAGCTTCATATATATGTCAATTTTGCTAAAATTTTAAGATATACATGTATACCCTTGAGTCACTTGCTTTTTATGTAAAATTCTATTATGGACTCATTTGTGTTTGAGATATGTATGTATACTTCTAATTTAGACAAAACATACATATACCTTGAAGCCTATTTATTTTTGATGATTTTCATGTTTTTGAGAAGGAATTTTCATAATTGAGCTTAAATGCCTTATTCCATGATTTTGTTGATTACATGACTTTGTACGCTCACATTACTTGATGTTTTCTCATGACGTTATTTTCATGAGTCTTATATGTGCTTTATAAACTTTGAGTGTCAACTGTTGAGTGATTTTCATGTTTTCATGGATATTTTCTTATTTTATTCCTTGCTTGAAGGACTTCGTACTAGTTTTCTAGTTTATCATAAAACTAGTTGCTTATTTCATCATTTTGGAAGAGTTTTTGAACTTGTTAAAATTATTTTTAAATCCTAATTTTGAAAACCCCTTCCTTACAAGGGCGGCTAGATGGGTGACCATGCCTTATATGCTCAAATTGAAAATCATTTAAACATGTGCATGAAAGGGAGGTAGTATGAATTATACATTTGATTCTCATTATATTTTCAATTAGTATCACAATTGATATTTTCATGTTTGTATACTCATATTTGTGTTATGTATGGCTCAAATTTCAAATAATATCAATTTCAATTGGTATTTACAATTTCATACATATATGTGATTTGATTGTGCTTACTATATCTTTACATTTTAAAGCACAAATTATGTTTAAGCTAAGCTTGATTTATCCTTAATGTCAATTATTTTTCAGTTGGTATCTTATACAAGCTTATGTATCGTTTTTATTAGTATTTCATAAAGGGGGAGAAAATTTGTGTTTTATCTTTCAATCGGTTTTATTTTCAATTGGTTTCTTACTCCCACTCTTTATGATGAAAAATACTTTATTTTGGTATATGTTAACATTTTCAATATTGGTATCAATAATATTAAATTGGTATTATTCTCAATTTGGTATCTTTATTGTAAAATGAGTATATTTCCAAAGAAATATGGTTTCTATTTTGAATTGATTTTTACTTTCAATTGGTATCAATATCTATAATATATATTTCAATTGGTATCAAAAACGTACAATGTGTCATTTTCTATTGGTATCAAAAATTTACAAGACATTTTAAATTGGTATCAAGATATTTTCAATTAGTATCTTTTAGTTCTTAAAATTTTGTTTACTTTCAATTGGTATCTCAAAAATATTTTGTTTATTTTCAATTGGTATCATAAATTGCTATCATAACGTTTTGATGTATACCTTTATCATAAATTGATAAAATTTTCAATTGGTATCATAATGTTTTAATATGTATTGCTTATATGCAAGGGAAGCTTAATATCTTCTCTATATATAAATTCATGTTGAGTGTATCTCATAATGAGGAGCTTGACCTCTCTTCTCTATGTCTTACACGTGTGTAGAGGGAGCTTCACATCTCCTTTTATACATTGTACATTATGCGATTAGGATTTAGTCATCTCTTTTTCATATAATGCATGTACGCGGGGGAGTTAACTTTACGTCTCTCATCTTCATGAATGTATATTGCATATACATCATTCTTGTTTGATTTGACAAAAAGGGGGAGAAATTTTTTTTGAGTTTATTTATGCCCCTTTATTGATGAATTGACAAAAAGGGGGAGAGAAATTTTAGAGTTTTATATATGCATGTTTATTTCATTTCTTATTTTATACAAAAAGGGAGAAAAGAAATTTTGAGAGATTTATATATGCATGATGCATATTTGTTTTGTTTATGCAAAAAGGGGAGAAGTATTTGGAAAGTTTCTTTATGTTTATTTCCTCATTTATGCATATATATGTTGTTTGTATTATGCACTTCATTGAATATCTTTATGTTTATTGCTATGCATGAGTTAAGGGGGAGCTTCTATGAAGCTTATCTTTAATCCATGCATATATAACTCCATGAGTTTTGTCATTATCAAAAAGAGGGAGATTGTTGGCCTTGAGGTCCATCACTCTAGTTTTGATGATGATTAAGTCATATAGTTATAGTTTACTAATAATCTTGTTAAATAGTTTTACTGATTGACCAAGATATTAGTAGGTGTTTGGCTTCAACAAAGGAGTTTTGGAGCTAACACATGGTGATTCAAGAGCTCAAGCGTCAAAATCGCATCTAGTACTCGGTTGGAGTCAAGCTCGTTGGATCGCGTTTGGATTAAGTCGGCTTGGAGACAAGAAGACTTCAGTTTGTGTTTTAGTTTAGATTGTTTAGATCTTGTGTAAATATTAGATATTATTGATATGCTCAAGTTCACATACACACACAAGTTTAGAGTTTTTTGGTTTTTGTTTTTGGTTTAACCGGTATTGGATTTTATATCAAAAACATAGATATATATATATCTTATATGTATACTGAATTCTATCCATATATAATATGCTTCAAATTTGTTTCAATATCATGTTTTTATATTTATATAAGTTTTGGAGAAAACGGTTTTTCATTTCAAAAATCCAAGTTTTGAAAAATACTGATTTTGGTTTTAATCTTAATTCCAATATCACAAAAATGGTTTAAATTTTTTATAATATGTGTTGAATTTTAGTCACAGATATTTGTATTTCAAAGATCTTATAAGAACTTATTTTTGTAGAATTTATGTGATTTTATGAGATTTAATTGATATTAAAAAGACAAGTTTCAATACCCTTTAATCCCAGACTGCTCTGGCGGTCGACCGGACGGTCGACCGGACCAGGAGTCGATCGACTGTCACGGTCGACCGATGTGCACGGGACGTGCACAAAGGCCAGCCTATTCGATCGGTCGACCGCGCGGTCGACCGACTGAAAGCACCCCACTCTCGGGTGGGGGCCGGTCGACCGGGCGGTCGACCGATGGTTTTGGCCCGGTCGACTAAGCGATTGACTGGAGGCACAATGGTTTTAAAAATGACCGTTGGTCGGTCGACCGGGCGGTCGACTAGAAGGGCAATTTTGCCTTTCCAGGCTGCCAACGGGTAGATTTTTGAGAGGGTGTAAATACCCATCTCTTGAGCTAGTTTCTTCATGATTTTTGAGAGCAAAATTTTCCCATCTTCTTAAGTGTATTAGCAACAAGTTTTAAAGAGTTTTTGTGCCAAAAAGGTTTATCTTTATTTGTTTTAAAGGGTTGGAAAAATCAAAGAAAAAGAGAGTCTTTGGGAATTTGTTTTAATCTTCATTTATATTTCTATCTAGAGTTTTTTCCAAGAGTTTTTCTTTGTGATTTGTTTTCCAAACTCTTTATTTTCTCACACTTGACCTATCTATCAATCCTATCTATTAGGATCCTTATTTTGTGAAAAAATTGGTTTGTGGTCTTTGAGATCACCAAGAGCTGTAACCTTCCTTGTATTTGTTGGTATCCCCCTTATGTGGAGGTGATTGTGGAGGTTGTGTTGGTATCCCTCTAGTTTGAGGTGATTGTTGTTTGACTTTGAGCCTTATCCCTCTAGTGTGAGGTGATTGTTGTTTGGCTAAGTGCCCATCCCTCTAAGTGTAGAGGTGATTGCTGTTGTGCCTTATCTCTTGTGTAGAGGTTGTGTTTGTTGGAGAGAGTTGTGTACTCCTAGTTTGTAATACCCAAATCCTCAGTGGAGGTTCCCTGTGTGGGAAGTTCTGTGTGGACGGTTTAGTGGAAATCCTCTGTGTGAAGGCGGGGACGTAGAGCAGTCGCTCGAACCTCGAAACATATCTTTGTGTTTGCGATTGATCCACATCTCTAAACTCACTCTCTTTTATATCTTGCATTGCATCATATTCATATTAAATATATGCTTGGTATTGTTTGTGTGCCTCACTAGTGTTGAACCAAGAGAGCTTTACATAGCACCTCAACTCTTATTTAGAGGAATTTAGAGGAGATAGTCCATAACCCTTCACCGGAAATTCGGCTACACTCTTTGGTTACACTAAATGTGTTGTAATTTAGTTTTTATTCTGCATCATTTGTCATTAGATTAGCCATACACCTATTCACCCCCTCTAGATGTACTATAAATTGGTATCAGAGCCTGGCTCCTGATATTATGTTTAACCACCTAGGAGTGGATCTTGGTTAGCTAATCTATATTTGCATTTGCACACATCTTGTTTACACTCATGGACTTCATGACCCCTCCCATGTATGATTGATCGAGGTTGGACCTGCACAAAAAATACAGAATTTCAGAACTTTTAAAACAGTAGTGCAGGGTGCTCAATTCTACTGCTATAACAAGTGGCTATGCGGGTCGTGATCCATAAGGAGGGACTAGCGATGGAAGCTTTTTAGTAAGTTCTCTTTTATTCTACAAAGAATGGTTAAAGTTCTTCTTTTAGTTCTTTAAAAGAAAATGAAAAATAGAGTTAAAGTCAAGTTAGAAAGAAAGTAGTCGATAATGAAGGTGGAGAAAATAGAAGTGATATGTACAAAGAAATTGAAAGAGTGAAAAACATTTGGGTATTATGGTGTTGGTGATCTACACTAAAAGTTACAAGAAAAGAAAGAAAAACTAAAACCTAAAAAACATACTTACCTCTTCGGCGCCTGCTTACCTTTTACCCGTATCGACGATGTACCTTTCTTTGAAGGCGAGCGAAGCATGGCAGATGAGATCTTCCCCATTCGCGATTTACACTATAAAATGAAGGGGCGAGCTATACTACCATAGAAATGGATATCCATCACCATAAGCCATCAACAACACTTGCAAGGACAAGGCAACTTCGAGGTTATCGGTTTCATTTGGATCTACAAACACAAAATAGGGAAGTGAACAAAAACAAGAATTGAAAAGAAAACGAAACGTTGATTTGATTCAAATAACAATGGAAGAAAATATCACTTACACCGGTGTCACCTTCAGTACAAGCTTGCTCTCATTCCTCCATGAAAGTCTCCTCTCCTCTTAGTTACATAAATAAAATAAAAATTACATGAAAAAAATTAAAAACTTAAGTTACAAACTACAAATTAGCCTAAGCTCTACTCTCTGCTTGGTCGTCCCCTCATTTGCCTTTGAGATTGCAGGTATTTATAGGAGAAATGCAGAGGGTAGAGGAGTATGAAGATAAGGAAAGCTGGCTATTTCTGAATTTGAATCATTCGCTTATCTCCAAACTTGATTTGATGTGGATATTCAGTTCTAATCTACAGCTTATTGCCGTATAGATTGCTAAATATAACTTATCAAATTATAGAATTAGAAATAATGATCAACTTAAGAGTTTTAGCCCTTGAAGTTCTCTTTCTGGATCAACTTGAATCATAAGATTTGAGTTCTTGTAGCGAAAGTTATGATTCAAATACTAAAATGTATCCAGCCAGAATCTCAATGAGAATTGTTTCATCTTATCCGTTGATCTTCTCTCTATCCATTTATCCCTTTGGATTTGAACTCTGTATTTGATGTTATCCTCGGTTGATCTTTATCTTTAACCACCTGATTCACCAAAAACTGATTTAAGCAACTGAATTTGGGATCATCCTCCTCTAACCAGATAGGTCTAGTTAAATCCGAATTTAACTGATATTTATTTTATTTTATCCTCTTTTTCCTCATGATCATCTTATGCAAAATAAACATTTAAGACAAGAAATTTAGCAGATTTATTACATGATAATTGTGGAATGTAATAAAGAATAATGCAATAAATGTGTGCAATTACACCCCCACACCTATCTTTTGTTCGTCCTCGAGCAAAACAATAAAACTATACTAATGATTATTAGACCACTTTCGCAGGTCACGCGATTGCACTGAGCTTGTGCAACAAGCCGTTAAACCTCTAGGTTACCCCTAGAGGACGAGTTTTGTCTCGTGAGGGTTTTCAGTGGATTGCACCCACAAAATCCATAAAGAAAGAGAAAAATGTTAATATTTTGAAAACACATTTTGAAAGAAAATATTTGAAATATTATTGTAAGATTTAAGTAATGTATAAGTTATAGGAAAACTGAATTATTCAATCCTAAACTTAGTCTCTATTCAAAAATTTGTAATCAATCAAAGTAAGGAGTCAAATTATGCTTCTCATATAGTCTATTACTTTACTCTAAGTCATATGCACCTTCGTGATCGTGAAGTTTTGACTAAGGGTTCTTTTACTCTAACTCTTATGCCTTATTTATATGTATATATATATATATTTATTTTATTTTTGGTTATATTATTCCTTAGTTCTATTAGGCTTTCTAATCTGCCCATGTAACGAGCTTTTAATCGATGACTCCCAAACCAAACGGTCTTAGGGCACCGGGTGAGAAAACACCCCAAGGACTTAAGAACTCGAGCAAACAAGGCCACAAAACTAATGATTTTATTATATGAACCGCTTTTAGGCGTGAATACTTATGCTTTATGAGGCACAAATACCCAGCTTAATCAGTAGATTTTTATAGGTGTATATATATATTTTTTTCAAACTTATCTAATCATCTTTTGCATAAATACCAAGGCTTGCTTAGGCCAAAGCACCTAGCTAATCAATAATTAGATTTGTTTATTTTTCATAGACATACATACATACATATATATATTTTTTCATAAGGCATAAGATTCTTTGTTTTTGAACTTTAAGTGTGTAAGTGTATAAGGTGTGCATATTTCTTCAAGGTAAAAATCAAGACTAAATTACTTTCACAAACTTTCTTCCTATCCTTAGAAATCAAACAAATAATCTTATTTTGACCAAGTATAAGAAATCCTAATTATGATTCTCCTATTCCTTAAAATTGACTTAATTTCTTACAAAAAATATGTCAAAATATTGTTTCTATTTTCAAAAAAATTTTAAAAGTAAAGAAAATGTTAATAATTTTTTTATTTTCTTTTTTTTATAAAGAAAAAAACCTAAGTTATGTTAAACCCTCCCCCGTACCTATCTCATGCATTGTCCTTGATTGGAGTTCATTTATGCATTATTTTATACCACCATACTATGCTTTATGTTAAAAAAGGGGATTTTTATTGCTTTTCTCTCTTATTTTTCAGGTCCAATATTAAATGGAGAAGAAGGCCCAATTTTTGTGATTTTTAAATGAATTAAAGAGGAATTTAGAAGCCCACAATAAGGAAGCCCAAATCTGGATTGATCCAAAGCATATTCTCCACTTTCTAGAAGATTCGCTAGGCACACGAGGCATAATAGAATGGTAGAGAATTCGTTGGCGCAACAGCCAAGATTCAGCCGCGGAAACGCGGCTCTGGCCGCGGATCCGCGGCAGTCCTTTGGCCGTTGATCAATCGTTTGATCCAACGGCTGTGGTGGGATGGCCTCTTCTCTTGAAGGCTATAAATAGACCCCTAGGGCCTCTGTAATCAGAGAGGAGAGAATAGCAATCTTATTTAGGGAAATTGTTAAAATTTCTCTAGGTTTTCATTAGTCTCCTGTGTAATTTTCATTTTCTCCTTCTAGAATCCAGAAAAGAGAGAGTGAGGGTGAGAAATCTTTGTAATTGAAGAAGGTGACAACTCAATACAAGGATCAATCTTTCATTCCTCAAGTCTTTTCTTGTTCTATTGTATTTTTCTTCAAGCTTTTACTTTCTTGCATTTTCTTTCTACAATGAATTGTTGCTTGTTCTTCCTTTCCATGTCTATCCAACTCATTAACATGACTAACTAACTTCTAACACTACTAACTACTAACTCTTAGGTGATTGCTAACTCATATGAATCATTGGATGCTTTATTTTTAGTCTTGCAATTTACAAGTCTCTTTTATCCCAAATGAAGATGAGTTATGTTCAATTCTTAGCAAATGCTTTGTCCCCCCTCTATATGATTCACGTGAGTCTCATTTAGAGCCTTGTCTTTAGAATAAGTGCCTTGATGGAACATGAAGATGGATCACTTCATTATGCTAACAACTATTGTACAAGTTTCTTATTTCATGCTAGCTTGATTATAGCTTTGATGGACTAATGAATTTTGCATTCTTGCTTAGCATACCTAAGTGTGACTACCCATGTTCCATTATTGAAAATCTATTTAGGGAGCCGATGATTCAAGGAGGCCACTAGCCAATCCTAGGTGAGAACACATCCTCGACATGGGACAACTCATCGACTTGACAAAGTAAGATATACTATTGCCGATGAATTAACATGAGGCATGCATCACCCAATGAGAGTAGTAAGTTAGTAGTATAAAATGTTAGTTAGTCATGCCTTTTCTTTCTATCGTGCTTCAAAAACCCTTTTCTTAAAACATTCTCTTTTCAAATATCACCGTTTTCATTCCATCTTTCTTCCCGTTTTTCCTTTTTCTCTACAAAACACACAAAGATTTTTCACTCACTTTCTATGTCGTTTTGTTTTTCATTTTTAAACAAAGAAGAACTTTCATTTTTCTTCTCGAAAATCTCAATATAAAAACCTTGAACGCTTCTATCGCTAACCCTCCCTGCGGATACGACCAGTCATAGCTTGTGCTACGAATGGTGATTCGAAGGAGTAAAGTAAACCTTCATATACATTCGGAGTTTAGGTCATCAGTACACGGACATCAACGGTTTACTCTAAACCCTCTCTCAATACTACTACTCCTTACGAACAAATTTTTGGCGCCATTGCCGGGGAGGGTAACGGTTTTTATTGAGTTTTTGAAATTAAAACGAATTTTTTCTTCTCTGTTGCAGGTTACAGGTTAGGGAAACAGGAAAAGAAGACTTGCAGTAACATATAAGTGGTCTTGGGCCTCTGCTCTAGAAAGCAGAGACCAAGTACCCTCTGAATTGTCGCGTTTTCTCGGCTTTAGCTGGGAGCCGCGACAAGGAGGAGTTCATTACTGACTGATTTTGTGCAGGGCTGCTTGCTTTGCAAAAATATAGCTTGCTGCAAACTTTATTTCTTGTATACCATCACTAGGAGCCTGCTAATAAACCAACAGTAAAACATTTTTTGAAAAATTTAAAATTGATTAGACGTTTGCATTTTAGGCACGTGTCTTTTTAATTCATTTACTTTATTGTTGAAGAGTGCTGGAGCAATATACGTTCGCATAGAATTTAGAATAGGACTCATCTCTTGGTTGATTTACATCGCTTTGAGTGAATCTTGTTTGCATATATTGTACACTTGCACAAATTGATCTTAAGGGCACCACCCAATAACAAGATAAGGTGGGGATTTAATCACCCTTTCTTGGTCCAAAAATTACATTCCAAGCACTCACAATCTCAAGCTTTTTAATAAAAAATGATAGAAGTTGGCCCCTAGGGACATCCGGACTCGATAAGAGATCAGCTGAGGTTGAAAATTATTTTTGATTCATACTCCAGTCAAATCAGTGTCTAAGGTTGGGGATTAAGAGGTTAAGCCTCAAAGATACCATGGTTTGGCGTAATTAAGGCCCGTTGCTTACACATGGATACCTCCCACCGTATTTTGCCCCTACCTGGCTGATTAGCTATGGTCTGACTCGAGCAATAACCTTCTTTGGTTCATCGAACAGTTAGGAGTCATCTAGGTCCAGGTATCCTAAATAGCTTGTGATTATTTTTCTTTTTTCATGTTTGATTCCTTTTTTGCTTGATTGCTTGGTGAACGTTGTCTGTGATTGTGCATGCAAGAGTGGTACCGGGATCTAATTTCAGTAAGACTTGTTAGGACTTCTACACTTGCACAAACACTACTTCCTAACACAATTCCAATCATGGCTAAAAATACTTCTCTCCAAGACAAGTTCTACCCTATTCGCGCTTCACTTCCTTCATGCATTCTTTTACCCGAGGCAAATGGAAACAATTTTGAGCTTAAACCGCAATTCATAAATACACTCCCTAGGTTTCATGGCCTAGAATCTGAGGACGCATATTTCTTCATTCGTGAGTATGAAGAAGTGTGCTTGATGATGAGAATTCTCCAACTGGGGGAAGACGCTGTTAGATTAAGGTTCATTCCCTTCGCGGTTAAGGATATAGCCAAGAAGTGGCTATATAATCTGCCTGCCAGTTCTATCTCTTCATGGGATGATTTTGTCAAAGTCTTTCTTAAGAAGTTCTATCCCATTCATAAAACGACCCTCATCAGAAAAAACATAATGCAGTCTAAACAGGAATCAAGTGAACCATTTTGGAAGTATTTTGAACGGTTTAAAGATTTACTTGCCTAATGTCCTCATTACGGCATAGAGAAGTGGCAGCAGTGCCAAATTCTCTATGACGGACTAGACTACCAAACTAAGACACTCCTTGAGACTATGTGTCAAGGAGAATTTTTGAAGAAAGATGAGAAGCAGGGTTGGGACCTCTTTGACGCTTTAGCAGAAAAAACCATTCAGTGGGAGTCTTGTCCCGAGAAAACCAATCCCACCACTTCCAAAACTTGTATGCATTCGATTGAATCCTCTATAGCTGCCGAGGCAAAGATAACACAATTGATGAAAATGCTAGAACTGCTCGAGGCTAGGGAACCAAATTCTGTGAATCAGGTCAACCCACCACCTGAAAGATCAATCCGGGTTGTACCTACTGCCATGCTCTTAACCACCTATTTGAGGAGTGTCCTGTCTACCAGCTCAAATGTACCCTGAGAATATGAATGCAACATACACAAGACCCAACTACAATCCGTACTCCAAAACATACAACCTGGAATGGAGGAACCATCCAAATTTCTGATGGAGTCAGTCTAGTCATGAGCAACCAAGGCAACCATTTCCACACCAATATCCTGCTTAGTCTCATCAACCCAGTTTCCACCAGAGTCCACCAAATTTCCAATCAAGCTTCCAACATAACTTCCAGCCCACATATCAGCAACAACAAACACAAAATCATCCAGATAAAAAATTGTCAGATTTGAAAAGAATGATTGAAACCTTATCCAAAACTCATGCCTCAATGATGAACACCCACCACCAGGCTATCAATAGGTTAGAGGTTCAGATAGGTCAACTGGCTAACTCATTAAATGAAAGACAAAAGGGAACACTGCCAAGTCAGCCATTGCCCAATCCTAAGAACCCCTTTCCTATTCATGAAGCTGAAGACATAGGTCCAAGTCAATGCAATGCTGTTCATATTTTGAGATCTGGAAAGCAGATAGACAATCAGGTTTCTAGTCGTCCTATTCCTAATAAATCAGTGTCAACACCTATTTTTCTTGTACCACCAACTCAAAATGATCAATCTTCAAGTTCACAACCGTCAACCTCCAAATCCAATAACAAAGACAAAACAGATGAGCAACCATACAAGCCTATTGTACCATTCCCTAATAGGCTAGCAAACCAAAAGACTAATGCTCAAATGGAGAAGATTAGGAAAATGTTTAATCAGGTCCAGATCAATGTGTCCCTTCTTGATGCCATACAACAAGTCCCTCATATGCCAAGTTCTTAAAAGATATGTGCACCAAGAAAAGGAAAGCAAATGTCCCAAAGAAGGTCTTCCTTACTTCAAACATAAGTGAGTTGCTAACTGGGCCCATTCCTGTGAAATATAAAGACCCAGAAAGTCTAACTATTTCATGTATTATAGGATAGACCACGATAAACAGGGCGTTACTTGATCTAGGAGCCAGTATCAATCTTCTTCCTTTCTCTGTGTATCAGCAACTCGGTTGGGCGACCTCCATCCAACTAGAGTTACTATACAACTGGCTAATCGATCTGTAAAGATTCCCAAGGGGAAGATTACAGATGTTCTCATAGGTCGGGGAATTCATTTACCCAGTGGATTTCATTGTTCTGGAGACGCAACCCGCACACAATCCCAAAGCTCAGACCCCTGTCATTCTAAGATGACCCTTCCTAGCCACCGCATAGGAATGGATCGATGCGTCTGACTTTTGGAGATATGACGAAAGAGGTAAATGTTTTCCACCTGGGGAAACAACCTCGAGATTTGGATAATGAGTCGTTTGAAGTGAACTTAATCGAAGGATTAACAAGTGAACATAACATGGAGATTGAATATGAGTCTGATAGAGAATTTGAATTGGAGTCTGATGACTTCAACCTTGATCAAATCATCGAATCCACAGTAGAGTGGGCAACAAATGCCACCCCTATCCTTCTCTTACACAAGGAACAACCATTGATAGATCAGGTTCCCTCTTCCGAGCTTAAGGTTCTTCCTAGTCGTCTTAAGTACCAATACTTGGGTGAGGAGGAAGCATTTCGCGTGATAATTGTGTCCCATCTTACGGAACAACAAGAAGAGGATCTTCTAGCAGTGTTAAGGAAAAATCGAGAAGCCATTGGTTAGACCATGGCTGATATAAAGGATATCAGTCCATCCATTGTATAAAGGGGATCAGTCCATCCATTGTGCAACACCGGATTCATTTGACGGAAGATGCAAAACCAAAACGTGAACCACAACGTAGACTAAACTCGATCATGCAGGAGGCTATCAGAGCTGAGATTTTGAAGCTATTAGACAATGGGATTATCTATCCCATATCCGATAGCCAATGGGTTAGTCCAGTCCATGCTGTGCCAAAGAAGGCAGGGTTTACTGTGGTAGAAAATGATAAGAAAGAATTATTGCAAACTCGTCTTTTAATGAAGATTCAAGTCTGTATTGATTACCGAAAATTAAACACTGCCACATGTAAAGACCACTTTTCCCTTCCGTTCATAGATCAAATGCTTGAGAGACTAGCTGGACATGAGTATTACTGTTTCCTGGATGGATATTCAGGATACAATCAAATCCCTATCGCTCCCGAGGATCAAGACAAGACTACTTTCACCTGTCCCTTTGGAACATTTGCATACCGAAGAATGCCCTTCAGCCTATGCAATGCTCCCACAACATTTCAACATTGCATGCTTAGTTTTTTTTCCGACATGGTGGAAAGATTTTTGGAGATTTTCATGGATGATTTCTCTATTTATGACAATTCCTTTGAACAATGCTTGCACCATCTTAAGCTGGTTTTACAACGATGCATGGAGAAAAACTTGACACTCAACTGGGAGAAGTGTCACTTTATGGTCAAGCAAGGAATAGTCCTAGGGCACGAAGTTTCAAACAAAGGAATTGAGGTTGATAGATCGAAAGTGGAAGTAATAGCAAAGCTCCCTGAGCCAAAATGCTTAAAAGACATTAGATCATTTCTAGGGCACGCCGGCTTCTATAGAAGATTCATTAAGAAGTTTAGCAAAATTGCTAGACCTTTAACGAATCTGTTAAAAAAAGATGTGCCCTTCAATTTTGATGAAGAGTGTCTACAAGCTTAGGAGGAGCTTAAGCATAGACTTATCTCGGCACCGTTAATCTCAGCACCAGATTAGACTAGGCCTTTTGAAATCATGTGTGATGCCTTCGATTATGCTATAGGCACTGTTCTCGGATAGCGTATTGATAACATGTAACACGTGATTTACTATGCTAGTAGGACGCTTAACGAGGCCCAACTAAATTACACAACTAAAGGAATTTTTAGCAGTTGTGTTTGCGTTGGAGAAATTTCGCCAATACCTACTAGGGTCTAGGACAACAATTTTCACTGATCACTCTGCCCTTAGATACTTGATGCAAAAGAAGGATGCAAAGGCTAGACTGATTCGATGGATACTTCTTGTGCAAGAGTTTGATTTGGAAATTAAAGACAAAAAGGGCGTTGAGAATGTGGTGGCCGATCACCTTTCAAGAATTCCAAATGCACCAATTGAGACTATACCTATCAATAAAAACTTTCCTGACGAACACATCTTCACGATGTGTAAAGAGCCCTGGTATGCTGATATAGTAAACTACCTTGCAACCGGGCGAGCACCTTCAAATTGGTCAGGTCAGGACAAGCATCGTTTTATGAGACAAATACGGTTTTTCTTTTGGGATGAACCGTATTTATTCAAATATTGCCCCAATCAGATAATTAGAAGGTGTCTTTCTAAGGATGAACATCATAGTGTTTTGACATTTTGTCACGAGTTAGCTTGCGGTAGACACTTTGGTCCACGAAAGACTGTTGAGAAAGTCCTTCAGAGTGGGTTCTACTGGCCCACTCTTTTAAAAACGCTTATACTTTCTGCAAGCTCTGTGCCAGATGTCAAATGGCGGGTCGAATCACACGTAGAGACATGAATCCCCTTACACCGATCCTAGAGGTAGAAATTCTTGATTTGTGAGGCATCGATTTCATGAGACCCTTTCCTATGTCTTACGACAACCAATTCATTTTGGTAGCTGTAGACTATGTCTCAAAATGGCTGAAGCTGTTCCGATTAGGACAAATGACAACCAAGTTGTCATCAAATTCTTATGTGAAAATATCATATCACGCTTTAGAGCCCCCCGTGCGATAATTAGTGACAACGGGAGTCATTTCTGCAACCGGGCTTTTGAAGCCCTGATGCGGAAGTACCCTATCTCTCATAAATTATCCACGGCCTATCATCCTCAGACGAACGGGCAAGTGGAAGTCACCAACCGACAATTAAACTTATACTGGAGAAAACTGTAGGACAAAATCGTAAGGACTGGTCCATCAAACTCGTTAATGCCCTATGGGCATATCGGACTGCCTACAAGACTGTCCTCGGTATGTCACCATATCGAGTTATATTTAGAAAACCCTGCCATTTGCCGTGGAGCTAGAACACCGTGCTATGTGGGCACTAAAACAGCTGAATTTGGACTTAGACAAAGCCGGTGATTTGAGAAAGCTGCAGATATCCGAGTTAGAAGAGTTAAGAAATGATGCATACGATAACGCTCGAATTTCTAAACACAGAACTAAGCTTTTCCATGATAAATCTATTCATAGGAAAAATTTTGTCTCAGGACAAAAAGTTCTGTTGTACAACTCTCGACTCCACCTTTTCCCTGGTAAGTTGAAAACCCGGTGGTCAGGACCATATGTTGTCCAGAATGTCTCCCCTCATGGTGCAATTGAGATTTCTGATCCTAAGAATGACAACACGTTCAAAGTCAATGGTCAACGACTCAAGCCATTCTTCACCACAGAGACTGAGTCACACAATATTCATGAGCTGGGTCTTTTTGACCCAGTCTATATGTGACCACGTCAATTTACACTCTTCCCCGGTGTCTCCTGTAAATCATTTTGGGACCTCCCTTGTAAATAAAACAAAATAAAAAAGAAAAAGAAAAAAATAATAAAAATATAAAAATATAAAAACCAAATAATCAACAAGAAAATAAATAAAAAAAGAAAAATGGACTTAGGTGCTAAATAGCACCTAGGTTTTCTTCTCTTCATACACTCCTTTTCCTTTTTAAATAACCTGAATTTCCATAGGGTTGTAAATTTCTAATTTCACCTAGGCTATTTTGGACTTTCACCCTTCTCAGCCCCTTATATATGCCCTCCATCCCTTCTTTCTTTCTTTAACCTACATCCTAAACCCAGATCTGCAACGAGAGTTGCGAGCGCCGCCCCCCAATTTTTCCCGAGACCCTGATTCCCTGCAAGCGTCGCGTTTGTGCGACTTTTGCCGCAGATCTGCGGCCAACTTGAAGCCTCTGGAGCGCCGCCAACTTGCTCTGCTGTCGCGGCAGTCTGCAGTTTCCCGATCTCCCTCCTGATCATCTGTGCAACCTGCTGATTGCTCTCTGCAATCTAATTTAGGTTCCCCCCATGTAATCTAGGGGAAGGTTTGTGTATCTCTTCCCTTTGCTTCATATTATTCATCATGGCACTGTCTATTTTCGCTGAAAAAGATTTTTCTAGAATTCTTAGCGATGTTAATGGTTAAAATCATATATTTTTAGATCGTATTCGTGCATGAGATTGGTATGAATTAGTTTATGATAACTCAGATCACGAGGCTTACTATTGTCCCGAGCTCGTCAAGCTTTTCTATAATTTCATAGATCAAGTCTCTATCAATTTTGACACATACCAACTCTTGGTGCACCTGCCCACTGGGGACTTTGTTATCACGCTTGCTCTGCTGGAAGAATTCACACACGTTCCTTGCAACCCACATCATCGTGATCCCTACCATTAATCGATTACATGACTGTCATGGGGGCTCACTGTGCAGAACAAGATAGGGGGCTCAAAGTCAGTACTACATTTAGAAACATACATTGCGTTGGTCGCTGGATTCAACATAACATATTAGGGCTTGACCACACGACCTCCTTCAATAGGCCGGTGCTGCAGATCATTCACGACCTCATGACTCGGCAGCACACTATCTGTATTAACAAGACCATCTTTTATAGTATCATCACCAACTCCTCCAGCACACGCGGTGCAAAATACTCTCACACAGTTTTGATCACTCGTCTGTGTAGGACTTTCTTACCAGATGCAGTTTTTGACTCGCATGATAGGGTATTTGTTGCACCAGATAGGGCGACTAGCGCTTACAATAGTCGTCTTCATGCTGTCTGGACCCCTAGTGTCCAGTCCGAAGATGCCCCAGTTGAGTCCTCTTCGGATGAACTTTTTGAGGACGAGGATGATTCGGCCTTTTGGCAGCAGGACCCCCCAGCTGATTCACGCGCCTTCATGTCTACCATTTGGCGAGGCATGAAGAAGATATTTCAGGGGCAGGTAAACTACGCAAACAAGTTTAGGAGCAAACGTCTCGCTTAGACCACATTGAGGAGGGTCTGCGGCGTTCGTAGTCGGCTGGGCCTAGCATCACCGCTGGTCCAAGCCGAAGGAGAGGGTGACACCTTTTCTTTACCTATTTCATGCATATATTTTCTTGCATACATTGGGGACAATGCATGAGATTGGTATGGGGGGTAGATACTAACATAGGATTTTTCTAGATTTTTTCTAGGATTTTCTTTTAGATTTTTAAGGATTTTCTAGGATTTTCTTTTAGATTTTTAGATTTTTATTTTCTTATATATATAAAAAAAAGAAAAAGAAAAAAATAAAAGATATTTTCTTTGATCCATTTTTTAAAAGAATTAACTTGATCTTAGGAATTAAGGAAATTTTAAGCTAAGATTTCTTAATATAAGTCGAAATAAGAAGTTTTGTTGGATCTTTAGGTTAAGAAAGAAAAGAATAGAAAGATGGCTAGATTTTAAATTTTTCCTAAGCACTATATACATTTACATGTTGAGAGATTAATCAAGGACTTAGTAACTTTGTTTACATACATATATAAAAATAAAAAGATATATAAAAGAAAAAATGATAATAATAATCATTAATAAAAACTTGATCACTACTTAAGCTGGTTAGTTGTGCCTTAAGAAGCATGACCAGTCACGCCTAAAGGTGGTTGAGTCCTTAGCATTCGTGGCCTAGTTTACTCGAGTCCTTGGACCTTAGGGATTGTATCTTCAGCTGGTGCCCTAAGACCATCTGGTCTGGGAGTCATCGGTAAAAGGCTCGCTACATGGGTAATTAGAAAGCCTAATGAAGCTAAGGGAATATAAATATATAATAAACATATATATATATATATATATATATATATATATATATATATATATATATATATAAAAGAAAAGGAAAAAAGAAAAGAAAATTATTATTATATATATATGTAAATAAATGAACTAAAGTCTAAGAAAAATTCCTCATACATATAAATGTATATATGTTAGGCCTGATACAAAATCCAGTTTTCTCTCTATTTTTAGAAACTTAACCTAAGTTGAAAACAAGACTTCAAATGGAAACTTATAAAAAGAAGGAAAAGTTTAGGGTAACCCGAAACCGATAGATCACCGAAATTCTTGAAAAAAAAAAAGATCATAAAAACTTTCTTTTTTTCTTTTCTTTTCATTAACATTTTCTTTTTCTTGGGATTTTGTGGGTGCAATCCGCTGAAAACCCTCAGGAGACAACACTCCTCCTCTAGGGTAACCTAGAGGTTTAACGGCTTGTTGCATGAGCTCAGTGCAATCGTGTCACCTACGAAAATGGTGTAATAATTTAGTTAGGGTTTTTTCTCTTTGCTTATTTTTGCTCGGGAACGAGCAAAAGCTAGGTATGGGGGTGTGATTGGAGTTCATTTATGCATCATTTTATACCACCATACTATGCTTTATGTTAATAAAAAGGGGATTTTTATTGCTTTTCTCTCTTATTTTTCAAGTCCAATATTAAATGGAGAAGAAGGCCCAATTTTTGTGATTTTTAAAGGAATTAAAGAGGAATTTAGAAGCCCACAAAAAGGAAGCCCAAATCTGGATTGATCCAAAGCATATTCTCCACTTTCTAGAAGATCCAGCTAGGCACACGAGGCATAACAGAATGGCAGAGAATTCGTTGGCGCAACGGCCAAGATTCGGCCGTAGAAACGCGGCTCTGGCCACGGATCCGCAGCAGTCCTTTGGCCATTGATCAATCGTTTGATCCAACGGCTATGGTGGGATAGCCGCTTCTCCTAAAGGCTATAAATAGACCCTTAGGGCCTCTATAATCGGAGAGGAGAGAATAGCATTCTTGTTTAGGGAAATTGTTAGGGTTTCTCTAGGTCTTCTTTAGTCACTTGTGTAATTTTCATTTTCTTCTTCTAGAATCCAGAAAAGAGAGAGTGAGGGTGAGAAAACTTTATAATTGAAGAAGGTGACAACTCAATACAAGGATCAATCTTTCATTCCTTAAGTGTTTTCTTGTTCTATTGCATTTTTCTTCAAGCTTTTACTTTCTTGCATTTTCTTTCTACAATGAATTGTTGCTTGTTCTTCCTTTCTATGTCTAGCTAACTCATTAACACGACTAACTAACTTTTAATACTACTAACTACTAACTCTTGGGTGATTGCTAACTCATATGAATCATTGGATGCTTTAATTTTAGTCTTGCAATTTACAAGTCTCTTTTATCCCAAATGAAGATGAGTTATGTTCAATTCTTAGCAAATGCTTTGTACCCCCTCCATATGATTCATGTGAGCCTCATTTAGAGCCTTGTCTTTAGAACAAGTGCCTTGATGGAACATGAAGATGGATCACTTCATTATGCTAACAACTATTGTACAAGTTTCTTATTTCATGCTAGCTTGATTATAGCTTTGACGGACTAATGAATCTTGCATCCTTACTTAGCATACCTAAGTGTGACTACCCATGTTCCATTATTGGAAATCTATTTAGGGAGTCGATGATTCAAGGAGGCCACTAGCCAAGCCTAGATGAGAACACATCCTCGACATGGGATAACACATCAACTTGACAAAGCAAGATATACTATTGCCGATGAATTAACATGAGGCATGCATCACCCAATGAGAGTAGTAAGTTAGTTGTGTAAAATATTAGTTAGTCATGGCTTTTCTTTCTATCGTGCTTCAAAAACTCTTTTCTTAAAACATTCTCTTTTCAAATATCACCGTTTTCATTCCATCTTTCTTCCTGTTTTTCCTTTTTCTCTACAAAACCCACAAAGATTTTTCACTCACTTTCTACGTCGTTTTGTTTTTCATTTTTAAACAAAGAAGAACTTTCATTTTTCTTCTCAAAAATCTCAATATAAAAACCTTGAACGCTTCTATCGCTAACCTTCCCTGTGGATACAACTCGTCATAACTGTGCTACGAACGGTGATTCGTAGGTGTAAAGTAAACCTTCATATACATTCGGAGTTTTAACCATCAGTACACAGACATCAACGGTTTACTCTAAACCCTCTCTCAATACTATTACTCCTTCCGAACAGTCCTCAATGTATGAATTAATGCATAGATGCATGAAAAAGAAGAAAGGGAAAGAAAATATTCCTTAAGGTGGTGGTTCCAGTGGTGGTCTGATTGGTCCACGAAATGCGGCCCAATCGAATTTTCGTGGAGTTCGGAGGAACCCACCATAAATCTCTCTTATATAACCCACTAAAATGATGTATATATGAATGGTTTTTATTAAAAATTTAACCCCATATAATTTTCAAATTTCATAATTAATTTCAGAGTCAATTTTGTAAACCGCCTTGTCTCAAAATGGAGTGTGAAAAGATGGAATGATTGACTTAGACTTAGGAAGTATGGGAACTAATACCGACTCAGGAAAGTGACTTAAGTCAAGTAAAGGTTCAGGAGTCGAGATTGGTTCAGGAAGTGGGTCCAAATCAAGAAGTTGAAACTCAAGTCCACATTCATTTTCCCACAATGGAATGTGACTTAATATTGGTGATTCAAGTTCAAGAATGACAGGTGTGGGAATCAAAACTAACTCTAAAATATTACTCAAGTCGGGTAACAAAACAGGAGTCAATATTGATTCGAAAATTTGAACTGGATCACAAATTTGAGAATCTAGGTCACATTTCTCATTGAGTTCAATTTCATAAAAATGAGAACTTGCCAATTTGTCCATCAGACTTTCAAAAGTATAAAATTGGTCAAGTTCAATATGATTATCATAAAAGATTGGTGATTCAATTTCATGATGAATTGGCACAGGATCCAATGTTGACTCGGAAAAAAGATTAAAATCAGGTCAAGACACCGGAGTCATTATTGAATCAGGAAGTAAAATTGAATCACCGAGTTGAGGTTCAAGATCATATTCATTATCAAGTTCAATGTCATTTTTAAAATTTAGAGTTTGGGCAAGTTCAAATGGTTGTACTGAAATGGAATCTTGTTTTTCAAAACAACATGATTCTTCGGCTCTAACAAAATAGTTAGCGACATCAGATATGGTCAAACGGTGAGAATGGAGAGTTTGGACCATCATATCTATGTCACGATTACGAGCGATTTGAGCCTGAGTCATGACTTCAAGCATCTTTTCATAGTTGATTGGTTCATCGTTTTATTGCGATTGGACTTGAAAAGATGAAGTGTTGTTTTAGAATTTGTGGTGAAATTGTGAGTCCGTCAGATTTTGTGATTGTTGCTTAGACTCACGCATACTCATTTCCAAGATTGATGGTTTTCTACTTTGAACTGGTGAACTCAGCATGAATCTTGAAAATATTGTGGACAAGGTGGATAAAGAGGATAAGTTGGTTGAAAATTGGACTCGAGGGAGGTGAATCCCATTGACTCTGTGAAGAGTTGAAATTATTCTAGAAATTATTGTCATAAGATTGGGGGCATGGGTTATATTGATTCAGATAAGACCAATCCGACACACTAGGTTGGTTAAAGTTATGATATGCCAGGTTGATAATATCCGAAAAAGAGGTCGGGGTGTAATATGGATTACCATTAAAATTGAAAAAATTATTGTTATAAGTCATATCACACAATAAATGTCAAACACAAACAAAGAAAAAATAAATAAATAAGCAAACAAATAAAAAAAAAAAAATCTAACCTACGTTAGAGTAAACCTTAGACGTAGACGACTCCTAACTGGTTAGACTGTCCACGGGGGGTATATTACCGAATCTGACCACAAGTTAATCGGCCAGGTAGGGGCAAGATTGGTGGGAGGTATCCGCGCAAAAGCGACGGGCCTAATTAAACCAAACCACCAGATTTCGGGGTTTTGCCCCTCAATCCCCAACCTTAGTCACTGATTTGGCAAGAGTCAAATTCAAATCAACTTTCCCCTTAGGTCAGTCTCCTATTTGAGTCCGAGATGTCCCTAGGGCCAATGTCTACTCAATTTTAGTTAGGCTTGGGTTAGTGAGTGAGGAGATTGTTTATGGGCTAAGGGAGGGTAATGACTTTTTCAACTTATCTTGTTTATAGGACAAGCCCTTAAATCAATTTAGTGCAGCGTACAAGTATATAGAAAAAAGTGACACTCAAGCAATATTTCATACAGAATGAACTTTATACTAAATGCTATGCACACATACCTTGGCTCCAGCACTCTTCAACAGTAAATATAAAATGTAATGAAATAGATACGTGCCTAAATGCAAAGTATAAATCATTTTTAGCATTTACAATCAACCTTTTACTGTTGTGTTAGCAATGGATATATATTGAGTCAAATAAGAAAATAAATAGCTACAGATATTAAACTTTGCAATTCAGCCAACCTGTAGAAAATACAATTTAGTAGTTCACTCAGATTGCCATAGGAATGTAGCAAATCTGAGGGCTTCTGGATTTGCTTTCTTAAGCAATGTCCAGGGCCACTAATATGTCCACTGCAGCACAAATTCCTAGTTGAAACTGTACACCAAGAATAACGAAGAAAATTAACCAAAAGTGTAAACTTAAAAAGGGAATAACTTACCGTCCCTCCCCGGCAACGGCGCCAAAATTTGATTGAGGTTGGACCTACACAAAAAATATAGAATTTCAGAACTTTTAAAATAGTAGTGCAGGGTGCTCAATTCTACCGCTATAGCAAGTGGCTATGCGGGTCGTAATCCACAAGGAGGGACTAGCGATGGAAGCTTTTTAGTAAGTTCTCTTTTATGCTATAAAGAATGGTTAAAGTTCTTCTTTTAGTTCTTTAAAAGAAAATGAAAAATAGAGTTATAGTCAAGTTAGAAAGAAAGTGGTAGATAAAGAAGGTGGAGAAAATAGAAGTGATATGTACAAAGAAATTGAAAGAGTGAAAAAGATTTGGGTATTAAGGTATTGGTGATCTACACTAAAAGTTACAAGAAAATAAAGAAAAACTAAAACCTAAAAAACATACTTACCTCTTCGGCGCCAACTTACCTTTTACACGTATCAATGATGTACCTTTCTTTGAAAGCGAGCGAAGCATCACAGATGAGATCTTCCCGATTCCCGATTTACACTATAAAATGAAGGGGCGAGCTATACTACCATAGAAATGGATATCCATCACCATAAGCCATCAACGACACTTGCAAGGACAAGGCAACTTCGAGGCTATCGGTTTCATTTGGATCCACAAATACAAAAGAGGTAAGAGAACAAAAACAAGAATTGAAAAGAAAAGGAAACGTCGATTTGATTCAAATAACAATGGAAGAAAAGATCACTTACACTGGTGTCACCTTCAGTACAAGCTTACTCTCATTCCTCCATGAAAGTCTCCTCTCCTCTTAGTTACATAAATAAAACAAAAATTACATGAAAAAATTAAAAACCTAAGTTACAAACTACAAATTAGCCTAAGCTCTACTCTCTGCTTGGTCGTCCCCCCTTTTGCCTTTGAGATTGCAGGTATTTATAGGAGAAATGCAGAGGGTAGAGGAGTATGAAGATAAGAGAAGCTGGCTATTTCTGAATTTGAATCATTCGCTTATCTCCAAACTTGATTTGATGTGGATATTCAGTTCTGATCTGCAGCTTATTTGCGTATTAATTGCTAAATATAACTTATCAAATGATAGAATTAGAAATAATGATTAACTTAAGAGTTGTAACCCTTGAAGTCCTCATTCTGGATCATCTTGAATCATAAGATTTGAATTCTTGTAGCGAAAGTTATGATTCAAATACTAAAATATATCCAGCTAGAATCTCAGTCAGAATTGTTTCATCTCATCCGCTGATCTTCTCTCTATCCATTTATCCTTTGGATTTGGACTCTATATTTAATGTTTTCCTCGGTTGATCTTTAGCTTTAACCACCTGATTCACAAAAACTGAATTTAAGCAACTGAATTTGGGATCATCCTCCTCTAACCAAATGATCTAGTTAAATCCGAATTTAACTTATATTTATTTGATTTTATCCTCTTTCTCCTCATGATTATCTTGTGCAAAATAGACATTTAAGATACGAAATTTAGCAGATTTATTACATGATAATTGTGGAATGTAATAAAGAATAATGCAAAAAATGTGTGCAATCAATGATACTTCCAATATTGATGTTTGGAAAGCTAAGATGTCCATGTACCTTAAAACCTTAGGTATGCGTGTTCACCTTGCCCTACCAAGAAATCTTACCTTGGTAATAGCAAGCATATAGAGGCAAATGCACAAGCCCTAATGGCACTTAGAAACACACTTAGCAAAGATTATCTTTTTATGGTTTCTCATTATGATTCCGCTTTTGCAGTTTGGAACACTTTGACCTCTTCCGCGCTACAAACGACGAAATATGTAGAGAAGAAATCTAGTGGAGACGAGTCCGACCAACCTTGCTACATGGTCCAAGGGAATGTTTCCCTTGAGGTAAACTCAGACACCCATCTAGATGATTGTGCTAGTTCTTCAAATAATGATTATGTTGATGCTGAAGCATTAAATGAAGAACTATCTTTAGTTTGTAAAAACTTGCTAGAAAAATATCATGTTTTGAAAAAGAAAACTTTTAAAATAAGAGAAGAAAATAAGGATTTGTTTTCAAAACTTAATATGGCTTTGTAAGAGAGGGAAGAGATTTCTAATGAAAGGGACTCATTGAAATCCCAACTCGACTTTGTTTTAAATGAAAACAAAATTTTGAAAAACAAAAATGATTGTAATGATGTTTTGAAGAATAATGATATTTTGTCTTCAAAACTTGATATTGCTTTGAAACAGAACCAATCTTTGAAAAATAAAATTACTTCTATTTCAAAAGAACTAGATTTGATTTTCAAGAAAAATAAAACTTTGAAAAATGATTTGAACTCACATGTTTGTCATGCTTCATCATCTAGTATACCTATTGCATGCTCCACTTCTTCTTCTATTATTGAAAATGATATATGTGCTTTAAAGAAGAGTGTTGATTGTTTGGGCTCAACTTTGAGCCAATGTGTCATGAACCACACACGGTTGGAATCCATGTTTCGCAAGAAACATGCTCTTCCTATGCATGCACACAAACCACAGCATACACATGCTTCTCATGCTCACTCACATAACTCTATGTATGCTTCTGTGTACACTTGTACACATTGTGGAAGGGCCACCTTACAAAATTTTATTATGATGGGATACATAATTCAAATTTTGCTAATAAATTTGTTTGGGTTAGGAAAGGTGCTAACCCACATGGACCCAATAGAGTATGGGTACCAAAATTCACTCCTATTTTATTTGATGCAGGTGTGAGCTCTCACTTGACGTGAGAGTAATGGTGCCTTGATGATTGATCGTACATATATTTTGTATTCTTTTCATTACACTCCTACATTTATCGTGTAATAAATCTGCTAATTTTCTTGTCTTAAATATCTATTTTGCAGAAGATAATAATGAAGAGAAAGAAGATTAAACCAAATAAATACTAGTTAAAATTAAATTTAACTGGATCTATTTGGTTAGCTGAGGATAATCCCAGATCTAGTTAGAACAAATCAAGGATTGGGGCAAATGTTCAGCTGAAGATCAGAGCAAATCAGAAAGATAACACCAAATGAAAATTGGTAAAATATAGATTTCTATAAATTCATTTTGGTTAGCTAAAGATAAACTGAGGATAATATCAAATACAGAGAGATAAATGGATAGAGAGAAGATCAACGGATGAGATGAAGCAAGTTTGACTCAGATTCTGACTGGATATATTTTAGTATTTGAATCATAACTTTCTCTACCGAATGTCAAATCTGATGATTCAAGATGATCTAGAAAGCAGACTTACAGGGCTACAACTGTTATGTTGATCACTATTTTAATTCTATCATTTGATAAGTGATATTCAGCAATCAACACACCAACAAACTGCAGATCAGAACTGAATATTCACATCAAATCAAGTTTGGAGATAAGGGGAGGATTCAAATTCAGAAATAGTCAGTTTTCCCTATCTTCATACTCCTCTAACCTCTATATTTCTTCTATAAATACCTGCAATCTCAAAGGCAAAAGGGGACGACCATGCAGAGATAGAATTTAGTCCACATTTTCGTTCTTTTTAGTGTAGTTTTTTATTTTCTTCTCATGTAATTTTTATTTCTTTGTAAGTATAGTTTAGACTGAGATTCATGTAAGTAAGAGAGAGGCTTATGTTGAGAGAGACACCGATGTACCTCCTCCTTTCTTCCATCGTTTCTGCAAGCAATAAAAGGTAATTTTTTTTTTATGTTTGTCTTTACTTTTATTTTCTTCTTCTTCTTCTTTCTACTTTTCCTCTTTTGGTTATGATAAGCATTCAAGTGAATTTAGAAGCATCAGTATAGTCATGTTTGTGTGAGTGCCAACGATATTACATGATGATGATCTCCTCCTTAAGATTCTGTATCATTTCATTCTTGTTTGTCTTGATGATGTAATACGAATGGGGACTTAGCTCGATCTTATGTTTTATACGTTGAACGCCTCTGAAGTAAGGTACAACATGCAAGGGTTCCAGGTAAGTCATCAACCAGAGGAGGTAAGTATTTCTTTAATATTTTCTTTCTTTTCTTTTATTTCTTTAGTTTAGATCACCAACACCCACAATCTACCACTTCTTTTATCACTCCTTTTCCATTTCTTTGTACATATCATTTCTAGTTTCTCCATCTTCTTAATCTACCATCTTCTTCCTAATTTACCTTTAACTCAATTTTTCTTTTTTCTTTTTAAGAACTAAAGAAGATTTTTAACCATTCTTTGTAACTTAAAAGAGTACTTACTAAAAAAGCTTCCATCGCTAGTCCCTCCTTGTGGATCACGACCTGCATAGCCACTTGCTATTGCGGTAGAATTGAGCAACTTGCACTCTTTATTCTTCAAATCTGAAATACTGTATTTTGTGTGCAGGTCTAACCTCAATCAATGGTGGATGCTTTTATGCTTGATGGACACTACTTTGGATGTATCACCTTCAAGGGAAGTTTGGTGGAAGGACCACCATGATTTGGAGATACAAAGATGAACCCAAATGTTATTGGTAACTATTTCTAATTCCTCATTTAGTGTACATGCTTTCATGATTGATTTTTAGCATGTTATGTTTTAATGCTCATTATGCTTAAATGCCATGTTATTTAGACTTATGACATACATGTATAGTAATTGAGATACACCCATGTTCATATGGACCCATATTTTGTGTTCTCACTTTAGTTTTAGCTATTGTGTATATCATAGCTCTAAGACATATGCATTTAACACAATGATCATATTGGTTTATGTTTACGGTTTTACACTTCATGTTTTGATTACTTGTTTAGATTTAGTTTTCATTAAAAGTTGTATATATGCTCGTACATCTAGTGAGCCACATTTGATTATTGTATATTTGTGCTTAATTGCTCATTTTTACCCGTTAGATGTACTAGTATAGCTTAGTTTTGATGATTCTTGCATTCTAACTTATATTCCCTATTTTTGGACATGTTTTTATGATAATGTGTTTAGCTTCATGTATATGTCATTTTGCCAAAACTTTAAGATATACATGTATACCCTTGAGTCACTTGATTTTTATGCAAAATTCTATTATTGACTCATTTGTTTTGGGATATGTATGTATACTTCTAATTTAGACAAAACATGCATATACCTTGAAGCCTATTTAGTTTTGATGATTTTCATGTTTTTGAGAAGGAATTTTCATAATTTAGCTTAAATGTCTTATTCCATGATTTTATTGATTACATGACTTTGTACACTCACATTACTTGATGTTTTCTCATGATGTTATTTTTACGAGTCTTATATGTGCTTTATAGACTTTGAGTGTCAACTGTTGAGTGATTTTCATGTTTTCATGGATATATTCTTATTTTATTCCTTACTTGAAGGATTTCGTACTAGTTTTCTAGATTAATAAACTAGTTGCGTATTTCTTCATTTTGGAAGAGTTTTCGAACTTGTTAAAATTATTTTCAAATCCTATTTTTGAAAACCTCTTCCTTTCAAGGGCGGCTGGATGGGCGACCATGCCTTGTATGCTCAAATTGAAAATCATTTAAACATGTGCATGAAAGGGAGGTCATATGAGTTATACATTTGATTCTCATTATATTTTCAATTAGTATTATAATTGATATTTTCATGTTTGTATACTCATATTTGTGTTTTCTATATATGTATGGCTCAAATTTCAAATAATATCAATTTCATTTGGTATTTACATTTTCATACTTATATATGTGATTTGATTGTGCTTACTATATCTTTACATCTTAAAGCACAAATTATGTTTAAGCTAAACTTGATTTAGTCCTTAATGTCAAGTATTTTTCAATTGGTATCTTATACAAGCTTTTGCATCGTTTTTATTAGTATTTCATAAAGGGGGAGAAAATTCGTGTTTTATCTTTCAATCGGTTTTATTTTCAATTGGTTTCTTACTCCCACTCTTTATGATGAAAAATACTTTATTTTGGTATATGCTAACATTTTCAATATTGGTATCAATAATATTAAATTGGTATTATTCTCAATTTGGTATCTTTATTGTAAAATAAGTGTAATTCCAAAGAAATATGGTTTCTATTTTTAATTGATTTTTCTATCAATTGGTATCAATATCTATAATATATATTTTAATTGGTATCAAAAATGTACAATGTGTCATTTTCTATTGGTATCAAAAATTTACAAGACATTTTAAATTGGTATCAAGATATTTTCAATTGGTATCTTTTAGTATCTTAAAATTTTATTTACTTTCAATTAGTATCTCAAAAATATTTTGTTTATTTTCAATTGGTATCATCAATTGGTATCATAAAGTTTCGATGTATACCTTTATCATAAATTGATAAAATTTTTAATTGGTATCATAGTGTTTTAATATGTATTGCTTATATGTAATGGAAGCTTAACATCTTCTCTATATATCGATTCATGTTGAGTGTATCTCATATTGAGGAGCTTGACCTCTCTTCTCTATGTCTTACATGTGTGTAGAGGGAGCTTCACATCTCCTTTTATACATTATATATTATGCGTTATGTGATTAGGGTTTAGTCATCTCTTTTTAATATAATGCATGTATGCAGGGGGAGTTAATTTTACGTCTCTCATCTTCATAAATGTATATTGCATATACGTCCTTTTTGTTTGATTTGACAAAAAGGGGGAGAAGTTTTTTTTTTTTTGAGTTTATTTATGACCCTTTGTTGATGAATTAACAAAAAAGGGGAGAGGATTTTAGAGTTTTATATATGCATATTTATTTCATCCCTTGTTTTATACAAAAAGGGAGAAAATAATTTTTGAGAGATTTATATATGTATGTTTAATGCATATATGTTTTGTTTATGCAAAAAGGGGAGAAGTATTTGGAAAGTTTCTTTATGTTTATTTCCTCATTTATGCATATATATGTTGTTTGTATTATGCACTTCATTGAATATCTTTATGTTTACTGCTATGCATGAGTTAAGGGGGAGCTTCTACGAAGCTTCTCATTAATCCATGCATATATACTTCCATGAGTTTTGTCATCATCAAAATGGGAGATTGTTGGCCCAGAGGCCCATCACTCTAGTTTTGATGATGATTAACTCATGTAGTTATAGTTTACTAATAATATATGTTTAAATAGTTTCAGTGATTGACCAGGATATTAGTAGGCGTTTGGCTTCAACAAAGGAGTTTTGTAGCTAACACATGGTGATTCAAGAGCTCGAGTGTCAAAATTGAATCTAGTACTCGGTTGGAGTCAAGCTCGTTGGATCGTGTTTGAATCAAGTCGACTTGGAGATAAGAAGACTTCTGTTTGTATTTTAGTTTAGATTGTTTAGATCTTGTGTAAAGATTAGATAGTATTGATATACTCAAGTCCACATACACACACAAGTTTAGAGTTTTTTTGTTTTTATTTTTGGTTTAGCCGGTATTGGATTTCACATCAAAAATATAGATATATATCTTATATGTATACTGAATTCTATCCATATACAATATGCTTCAAATTTGTATCAATATCATGCTTTTGTATTTATACAAGTTTTCGAGAAAACGGTTTTCCATTTCAAAAATCTAAGTTTTGGAAAATACCGATTTTGTTTTTAAGCTTAATTCCAATATCACAAAATGGTTCAAATTGTTTATAATATGTGTTGAATTCTAGTCACACATATTTGTATTTCAAAGATCTTATAAGAACTTATTTTTGTGGAATTTATGTGATTTTATGGGATTTAATTGGTATTAAAAAGACAAGTTTTCAATACACCTTAATCTCAGTCAGACTGCTCTGGTGGTCACCAGACGGTTGACTGGACCAGGAGTCGGTCGACTGTCACGGTCGACCGATGTGCACGGGACGTGGATAAAGGCCAGCCTATTCGGCCGGTCGATCGCGCGGTCGACCGACTGAAACGCCCCTCTCGGGTGGGGGCCGGTCGACCGGGCGGTCGACTGATGGCTTTGGCCCGGTCGACCAGGCGGTCGACCGAGGCACAATGGTCATAAAAATGACCGTTGGCCGGTCGACCGAGCGGTCCACTGGAAGGGCAGTTTTGCCCTTTCCTGGCTGCCAACGGGCAGATTTTTGAGAGGGTATAAATACCCATCTCTTGAGCTGGTTTCTTCATGGTTTTTGAGAGCAAAATTTTTCCATATTCTTAAGTATTTTAGTAACAAGTTTTAAAGAGTTTTTGTGCCAAAAATATTTATCTTTATTTGTTTTAAAGGGTTAGAAAAATCAAAGAAAAAGGGAGTCTTTGGAAATTGATTTTGATCTTCATTTATATCTATCTAGAGTTTTTCCAATAGTTTTTCTTTGTGATTTATTTTTCAAACTCTTTATTTTCTCACACTTGAGCTATCTATCTATCCTATCTATTAGAATCCTTGTTTTGTGGGAAAATTGGTTTGTGGTCTTTGAGATCACCAAGAGTTGTAACCTTCCTTGTATTTGTTGGTATCCCCCTTTTATGGAGGTGATTGTGAAAGTTGTGTTGGTATCCCTCTAGTGTGAGGTGATTGTTGTTTGGCTTTGAGCCATATCCCTCTAGTGTGAGGTGATTGTTGTTTGGCTAAGTGCCCATCCCTCTAAGTGTATTGGTGATTGTTGTTGTGCCTTACCTCTTGTGTAGAGGTTATGTTTGTTGGAGAGAGGAGTTGTGTACTCCTAGTTTGTATTACCCAAATCCTCAGTAGAGGTTCCCTATGTGGGAAGTCTTGTGTGGACGATTTAGTGAAAATCCTTCTGTGTGAAGGCGGGGACGTAGAGCAGTGGCTCGAACCTCAAAACATATCTTTGTATTTGCGATTGATCCACTATCTCTAAACTCTCTCTCTTTTATATCTTGCATTGCATCATATTCATATTATATATATGCTTGGTATTGTTTGTGTGTCTCACTAGTGTTGAACCAAGAGAGCTTTACATAGCACTTCAACTCTTATTTAGAGCAATTTAGAGGAGATAGTTCAGAGTCCTTCACTGGAAATTCGGCTGCACTCTTTGGTTACACTAAGTGTTTTGCAATTTAGTTTTTATTCCGCATCATTTGTTATTAGATTAGCCATACACCTATTCACCCCCATCTAGGTGTACTTTCAATCATAGCATACATCAGGATCCTAACAACGTTTGAATAGAGAACTCGAGCCATCTTCTCTTTTTCCTCCGAAGTCTGAGGACACATGTTAACACTCAAGGTACTACCCTTCTCGATAAGCGCGTCAACAGGCTTGCAAGCTAGCATCTGAAATCGTTCGAGTATCTTCTTAATGTATGTTTTTTGAGACAAACCAGGAAGTTTGCTTGAATGATCTCTTAGGATCTTAACTCTAGGCATATAACTTGCTTCACCCATGTCCTTCATCTCAAATTTTGAGGATAACTAGCCATGCGTGGCGACGATCATCTCCTTATCATTTCCATTTAAAAGTGTGTCGTCTATATACAAAGAAAGAAATAAAAAATTACCCTTGGACCATTTAAGATACACACAATGGTCTTCCTCAATCATCATGAACCCGTTAGAAGTAACAACTCAATGGAATTTAAAATATCATTCTCTGGATGATTGTTTCAAGCCATAAATGGATCGTCGGAGCTTGCAAACTTTGCGCTCTTTCCTGTTTGCTATAAAGCCAATAGGTTGATTCATATATATCTCCTCATCCAGTTCTCTATTAAGAAATGTAATCTAAACATTTATTTGGTAAAGTTCTAAATTCAAATGAGCGATAATAGTGATCTGTCATTAATATTGCACATTCACTATCATATTCTCATACTTATTATAAAACAAATTCTGCTTTTTTCTAATTATTGTTTAATTTATTTGCAGGCCCATTCCTAAAGGAGAGTGAAGAGAAATGAGCCCAAAAGCCCATCATATTCTGAATTAAATCAGAATTAATTCGAACTCAGTAAATCAGGGCAGATCAGGTTAGTTCAGATCGGTTGAAAACTAGTTAGAACAAATCCCTACAAATCAATCTGTTGAAGTCAAAGATCAAAGGCCGTTTCGTCACAATTCCGGAGATAAAACTGAAAATCCACCTGAAGATAAAGTCATATCCCGAAAACCAGGCTGCTCCACCCCTCAGCTGTGGCCACCTGGCCACAACAAGGCTGCGGATCCGCGACTTTGTTGGGGAGTTAGGGGGAGCGTTTGCTCCCCCTATCTTCATATGCTCTCATAGGTTGGGTTTTGCCTATAAATACTAGGATTTTCAGACCGTACAGGGGACGACCAAGCAGAGAGTAGAACTTAGGATTTGTACTTTGTAACTTAGATTTTTATTTTCTTTCATGTAATTTTCATTTTCTTTATGTAACTAAGAGGAGATGATACTTTCATGGAGGAATGAGAGCAAGCTTGTACTGCAGGTGACACCGGTGTAAGTGATCTCTTCTTCCGTTGTTATTTGAATTGAATCAAAGTTATTTTTTCTTCTTTATTCTTATGTTCGTTTACTCTCCTCTAATGTGTTGCAATCCAAGTGAATCTGTTAGCTTCGAGACTGCTTCGCCATTACAAGTGCCCTTGATGGCATATGGTGATGAACAACCATTTTCTTGCTAGTATAGCTTGCCCTTTCTTAGTGTAGATTGGGAATGGGGAAGATCCTACACGTCATGCTTGATCACCTTCAAAGACAAGGTAAGTCGTAGCTACGAATCCAAGGTATATGAGCACAAAAGGGATAAGTAACTTTTAGTTTCTTTCTTTTCTTTTTATTCTTTAGTTTAGAACATCACAATTGACCACTTCTTTTATCATTCCTTTTTCATTTCTTTGTACATATCATTTCTAGTTTTTCCATCTTCTTAATCTATCATCTTCTTCCTAACTCACTTTAACCTAATTTTTTCTTTTTCTTTTAAAGAACTAAAGAAGAACTTTAACCATATTTTGTAGCCTAAAAGAGAACTTGCTAAACAAAGCTTCCATCGCTAGTCCCTCCTTGTGGATCACGACCCGCATAGCCACTTGTTATTGCGGTAGGATTGAGTAACTTGCACTCTTTAATCTTAAAATCTGAAATACTATATTTTTGTGTGCAGGTTCTAACTCAATCAAATTTTGGCGCCGTTGCCGAGGAGGGACAGTAAGTTATTCTTTTTTTTAGATTTACATTTTTGGTTAACTTTCTTTTTTGTTCTTGGTGTACAAGTTTGAGAACAAGGAATCTTTGCTGCAGTGGACATATAAGTGGCCTTGGACTCTGTTCAAGAAAGCAGAGCCAAGAAGCCCTCAAATTTTCTACATTCTTGTGGCAATCTGAGTGAACTACTAACCTGTATTTTCTGCGGTTAGCTGAATTGCAAAGTTTAATATCTGTAGCTATTAATTTTCTTGTTTGTCTCACTGTACTTTCTTTCTAACCTCAACAGTAAAATGATGTTTGTTAAATGCTAAAAACGGTTTAGACTTTGCATTTAGGCACGTGTCTAATTCGTTTATATTTTACATTACTGTTGAAGAGTGCTGGAGTAAAAGGTACGTTTGCATGGCATATAGTTTAGGAAACATTCTTGAGTGATTATTTGCTTGTTGAATGATACTTTTCTTTATCCTGCACACCTTGCACAATCAATCTTAAGGGCTTGTCCTATAAACAAGATAAGGTGGGAAAGTCATTACCCTCCCTTAGCTCACAAACAATCTCCTCACTCACTAACCCAAACCTAACTAAAACTGAGTAGACGTTGGCCCTAAGGACATCTCGGACTTAATTAGGAGATTATCCTAAGGGGGAAGGTGTTGGATTTGACTCCTGCCAAATCAGTGTCTAAGGAAAGGAATTGAGGGCCGAAACCCCGAAGGGTGGTGGTTTAGCTTAATTATGCCCGTTGCTTTGGCGCGGATACCTCCCACCAATCTTGCCCTGACCTGGCTGATTAGCTTGTGCTCAAAGTTTGCATTATACCTCCCGTGGACAGTCTAACCAGTTAAGAGTCGTCTAGGTCAAAGGTCTACCCTAACTTAGTTTAGATTTTTTTCTTTCTTTTTATTTGTTTGCTTATTTGTTGTTTTTCTTTGTTTGTGTTGACATTTCCTGTGTGAAATGACTTATAACAATAATTTTTTTCAATTTTAATGGTAATCTATATTACACCCCGACCTCTTTTTCAGATATTACCAACCCGGTATATCATAACTTTAACCAACCTAGTGTGCCAGATTGGTCTTATCTGAATCATTACATGCCCCAGTCCCAATACTATGAATAAGACTGAAATAATCATCACTACCCTTCACAAAGTCAATGGGGATACAACTCTCCCGAGTCATATTGTCAACTACCCTACCAACATCCAGCTTTGTATACTTCTTCTCCCGAACAACCATTAGAAGAATCAATTGACTGGGAAAAGAGGATGGAAGCCTTAGATGAGCTTGAGCGACGAATTCAATCTTTAGAAGACTCAAAATCCCGTAAAAATTTTCAAGTCACAGATCCTTACTCTATTTTTTAAGGAGAACATGCCAACTTAGAAAAGAGTATGGAAACCATGATTCAATGTCAAAATGATCCACTCGATATGATAGAGGCAAGAATTAGTAGATTGGAGAACATGCGTAGGAATAAGGAAACTCTCTCTATTCAATCTTTGACTATTCCTAATACTTCTATCCATATTGATGAAAACCAAGAATCAAGGAATCTTGAAGACTTTGACCAAGATTCAGTTTCACCACAAAGCCTTGAACTTGACCAATATCAATCCATTGACGAATTGGCAAGTTTTTATTTTAATGAGATTAAACTTGATCATGAATGTGAACCCGATCCCCAACATTGTGATTCAGTTTCCATCTTCGAATCTATATTGACTCCGGTATTCTTACCCAATTTGGACTAATTTTCTGAGCCAACATTTATTCCCGTACCCATAGATTTTGAAATTGAATCACCAATTTTGGATAGTCACATTCCATTGATGGGAAAAGAATGTGAATATCAATTCTTGGACTTGGACTCAACGCTTGAATCAAAACTAACTCTCGAACCCCAAGTCGATTTTTCCGAGTTTGTATTGGTTCCTGAGCCTATTATTCTTGAGTCCAAGTCAACCATTCCACCAAGTCACATTCTTTTGTTGGACATAGGTATAGATCATGATGACTCTGTGATGATTTTTTAGGACTGGTCATGTAAAGGAAGTAAGTTTCACGATAGGATCTTTCATGATCCTATTCATACTGGGGACTGTAAATATGTAAATAGAAAAGGTGTCAATAAAGGTAGGTTCCTGAACTATCACATTATCTTGATTGGGTAGTAACGCTTGACCCAATCAGACAACCACCAGAACCATCACCTTAAGGTAATATTTTCCTTTCCTTTCTTCTTTTTCATGCATCTATGCATTAATTCATACATTGAGGACAATGCATGAAATAGGTGTGGGGGAGGGTCTAACATAACTTAGGTTTTTTCTTTTTATTAAAAAAAGAAAATAAAAATTAACATTTTTGTTTACTTTTAAAAACTTTTTGAAAATAGAAGCAATATTTTGACATATTTTTTGTAAGAAATTAAGTCAATTTTAAGGAATAAGAAAATCCAAATTAGGATTTCTTTTACTTGGTCAAATAAGATTATTTGTTTGATTTTTAGGGTTAGGAAGATAATTTGTCAAAGTAATTTAGTCTTGATCTTTACCTTGATGAAATATGCACACTTATACACTTACACACTTAGGGTTCAAAAACAAAAATTCTTATGCCTTAAAAAAATAAAATATGAAAGATAAATAAATCTAATTATTGATTAGTTAGGTGCTTTGGCCTAAGCAAGCCTTAGTATTTATGCGAAAGATGATTGGATAAGTTCGAGAAAAATATATATATATAAATCCTCTGATTAAGCTGGGTATTTGTGCCTAATAAAGCATAAGTATTCACGCCTAAAAGTGGTTCATATAATAAAATCCTTAGTTTTGTGGCCATGTTTGCTCGAGTCCTTAAGTCCTTGGGGTGTTTTCTCACCCGGTGCCCTAAGATCGTTTGGTTTGAGAGTCATCGATTAAAGGCTCGTTACATGAGCAGATTAGAAAGCCTAATAGAACTAAGGAATAATACCACCAATATATATATATATATATATATATATATATATATATATATATATATATATATATATATATATATATATATATATAAGGCAAAAGAGTTAGAGTTAAAGAACTCTTAGTCAAAATTTTCATAGTCACAAGGTGCATATGACTTAGGGTAAAGTAATAGACTAGATGAGAAGTACAATTTGACTCCTTACTTTGATTGATAACAAATTTTTGAATAGAGACTAAGTTTAGGAATGAAAAATTCGATTTTCCCATAACTTATAGATTACTTAAAACTTACAATAATATTTCAAATATTTTTCTTTCAAAATGTGTTTTCAAAATACTAACATTTTTTTCTTTCTTTATGGATTTTGTGGGTGCAATCCACTGAAAACCCTCACGAGATAAAACTCATCCTCTAGGGGAAACCTAGGGGTTTAACGGTTTGTTGCACATGCTCAGTGCAATCGCGTGACCTGCGAAAGTGGTCTAATAATTTTCTTGTTTAGTTGTTTTGCTCGAGGACGAGCAAAAGATAGGTATGGGGTGTGATCTGTCGCTAATATTGCACATTCATTATCATATTCTCATACTTATTATAAAATAAACTCTAATTTTTCCTAATTATTGTTTAATTCATTTGCAGGCCCATTCCTAAAGGAAAGTGAAGAGAAATGAGCCTAAAAGCTCATCAAATTCTGAATTAAATCAGAATTAATTCGAACTCAGTAAATCAGGGCAGATCAGGTCGGTTCAGATCAGTTGGAAACCAGTTAGAACAAATCCCTACAAATCAATCAGTTGAAGTCAAAGATCAAAGGCTGTTTCGTCACAATTCTGGAGATAAAACTGAAAATCCAACTAAAGATAAAGTCATATCCCGAAACCAGGCTGCTCCACCCCTCAGCTGTGGCCACCTGGCCACAGCAAGGCCATGAAAACGCGACATAAGCCGCGGATCTGCGGCTTTGTCAGGGAGTTAGAGGGAGCGTTTGCTCCCCCTATCTTCATACGCTCTCATAGGTTGGGTTTTGCCTATAAATACTGGGATTTTCAGAGCGTACAGGGGACGACCAAGTAGAGAGTAGAACTTAGGCTAATTTGTAGTTTATAACTTAGGTTTTATTTTCTTTCATGTAATTTTCATTTCTTTATGTAACTGAGAGGAGATGATACTTTCATAGAGGAATGAGAGCAAGCTTGTACTGCAGGTGACACCGGTGTAAGTGATCTCTTCTTCCATTGTTATTTGAATTGAATCAAAGTTATTTTTCTTCTTTACTCTTGTTTTCGTTTACTCTCCTCTAATGTATTGCAATCCAAGTGAATCTGTTAGCCTCGAGACTGCTTCGCCATTGCAAGTGCCCTTGATGGCCTATGGTGATGAACAACCATTTTCTTGCTAGTATAGCTTGCCCTTTTATTCTTAGTGTAGATCGGGAATGGGAAGATCCTACACGCCATGCTTGATCGCCTTCAAAGACAAGGTAAGTCGTAGCTATGAATCCAAGGTATATGAGCACAAGAGGGGTAAGTAACTTTTAGTTTCTTTCTTTTCTTTTTATTCTTTAGTTTAGAACATCATAATCGACCACTTCTTTTATCATTCCTTTTTCATTTCTTTGTACATATCATTTCTAGTTTTTCCATCTTCTTAATCTATCATCTTCTTCCTAACTCACTTTAACCTAATTTTTCTTTTTCTTTTAAAGAACTAAAGAAGAACTTTTACCATATTTTGTAGCCTAAAAGAGAACTTGCTAAACAAAGCTTCCATCGCTAGTCCCTCCTTGTGGATCACGACCCGCATAGCCACTTGCTATTGCGGTAGGATTGAGTAACTTGTACTCTTTAATCTTAAAATCTGAAATACTGTATTTTGTGTGCAGGTAAAAGCTAAATCAAATAGCTAGAATTAGGCGAATTGAAGCAAACTTCACTACCGGTGAGAAGGTTTCCTTATAGTCAATACCCTCTCTTTGAGTGTAGTTTTTGGCCATGAGTCGAGCTTTGTCCCTTTCAATGGAACCCTCTGCATTGCGTTTGACTTTCAGAACTTATTTGTTTTTGATAGTCTTATGCCCAGGTGGAAGATCTACTAAGTCCTAGACTTGATTCTTTCTTATAGATTCCATCTCATCTTGCATAGTAAGTTTTCATTCCTCAGAATTTGGGGATTTTATTGCCTCTTGATTGAGGTTTTCATTGCACAAAAGTATAGAATTTAGAAACATGAATGCAAGATTTTCAATTCTACCACTATAGCAAGTGGCTATGCGGGTCATGATCCACAAGGAGGGGCTTGTGATGGAAGCGTGTTGTAATTTCTCTTTTAGTTCACTAAAAATGGTTAAAAGTTCTTCGTTGGTTTTATAAAGAAAAGGTAAAGAAATCTGTGTTAATTTGGAGAAAGTGGTAGATAAGAGAAGATGGTGATTTTGAAAAATAGAAAACTAAGTTAAAGAAAGAAAAAAAAAGAGTAAAGAAAGAGTTGTTGATTTGTATTTTCTACACTAAATAACTAAAAGTACTTACTTATCTCATTTGGTTGATGACTTGCCTTGGATCCGTTGCAACGATTTACCTCGGCTTGAAGGTGATCAAAGTATGGCATATAGGATCTTCCCCATTCCCATTCTAGACTATTAAATAAAGGAGCAAGCTAAACTAATTTAGAATTTTTATCCATCACCATAAACCGTCAATGACACTTGCAAGGGCAAGGAAGTTTCGAGGCTATAGGATTCACTTGGATTATCATCAAAATCAGAAAGAAGAAAAGTAGAAGAAGAAGAACATAAAAACATAACTTTAGATTTAATAAAGTAAAAATGGAAGAAAAGAAGATTACTTATACCGGTGTCACTCTCAGTACATGCTACCTCTCATTCTTTCATGAAACTTTTCTCTCCTCTAAGTTACATGAATAAATCAAAAAATTACATAAAGAGAAAAATAAAACCCTAAACTAAACTGAATTAAAAACCTAGTCTAAATTCTATCTCTGCTCAATCGTTCCCGTTCTTTATTGAAATTTGTAGTATTTATAGCCAACATGGACTGGGGAGAGGAGTATATAGATAGGAGGAGAAAACGCTCCCCCAACTTACACAACTAAGCCACGAAAATGCGGATCCCGGGGGCATTCCTCTGTTGATCTCTGATATGATTTTTATCTTTAGTCAGTTTCTCCGTTTGAGCTCTGAATTTGTCACTATCTCCTTTCTTTTCTCAGTTCACAAAACAAATTCAACTAAATCCGAATTAGTTAGGAAATATTTGTAATTATCTTCTCTAATCTCCATTAATCTGCACCCGCAAAAATCAGACATTAAGACAAGTAAGAATCAGGGATAATTACTAAATAAGTATGAGAATGTAATAATAAATATGCTGAAATACGTGTCTGATCACACCACCACACCTATCTTTTGCTCGTCCTATAGAAAAATAAAGAAAAACATAGCTGACTAATCTAACTTACTTTCATAGGAGTCACGACTGCACTTAGCATGTGCAGCAAGCCGTTAAACCTCTAATTACCCCTAGAGGATGAGTTTGTCTCGTGAGGATTTTCAGTAGGTTATATTCACAAAATCCATAGAAATAAAGTGTTAGTATTTTCGAAAAAGTATTTTGAAAAAGAAAAAAAATCTAAAGTATTATTATAAAAGTTCAAGTAATCTATAAGTTATAGGAAAACCAAACTTTTCATTCCTAAACTTAGTCTTTATTTAAAAACTTGTTATCAATCAAGGTACGGAGTCACATTGTATTTCTCATCTAGTCTATTAATTTACCCTAAGTTATATGCACCTTCGTGACTGTGAAATTTTAACTCGGTATTCTTTAACTCTAACTCTTATGCCTTATTTTTTATATTTTTGGTGGTATTATCCCTTAGATCTATTAGGCTTTCTAATCTGTCCATGTAATAAGTCTTTAGTCGTTGACTCCAAACCGGACGGTCTGAGGGTACCGGGTGAGAAAACACCTCAAGGACTTAAGCACTTAAGCAAACAAGACCACAGAACTAAGGATTTTATTTATTATATGGACCACTTTTAGACGTGAATGCTTATGCTTTATGAGGTACAAATACCCAGCTTAATCAGAGGATTATATATATATATTTTATAAGGCATAAAAATCTTTGTTTTTGAATCCTAAGCATGTAAGTGTATAAAGTATGCATATTCCATCAAGGTAAAAATCAAGACTAAATTTTATCAATTTTTCTTCCTAACCCTAGAAATCAAACAAATAATCTTATTTTGATCAAGTATAAGAAATCCTAATTATGATTCTCCTATTCCTTAAAATTAACTTAATTTCTTACAAAAAATTAGTCAAAATATTGTTTTTCTTTTCAAAAAGTTTTTAAAAGCAAAGAAAATATTATATATATATTATTTATAAAATTAAAAGAAAAACTTATGTTATGTTAGAACCCTCTCCCACACCTATCTCATGCATTGTCCTCAATGTATGAATGAATGCATATATACATGAAAAAAAGAAAATCAGGGAAAATATTACCTCAAGGTGGTGGTTCCAGAGGTGGTCGTATTGGGCCAAGTATTGCTACCCAATCTAAATATTATAGATTATCTAGAAACCCACCTTGGATGACCTCTTTCCTATTTACATATTTACAATCCCCAATATGAATAGGATCATGCATGATCCTATCATGAAAGTCATTCCTTTTATATGACTAATCTTGAAAAATCACCACTGAGTCATTATGGTCTATACCTTGGTCCAACAATAGAATGTGATTTTGTGAAATGGATTATTTGGGCTTTGAAATGAAAGATTCGAACCAATACTAACTCGAGAAAATCAACTTTAGGTTCAAATGTTGGTTTTGGTTCGAGAGTTGTTTCCAAATCAAGGAATTAAAATTCACATTTTTTTCCAATGGAATGTGACTTCCCAAAATAGGTGGTTCAATCTATGGGTACAGGAATCAATGTTGGCTCAAAAAATGTGTCAAAATTGGGTAAGGATACCGGAGTCAACATAGATTCAAAAATTAAAATTGAATCACAAAGTTGTTGATCGAGGTCACATTCATATTCAACTTCAATTTTTTAAAATGAAAACTTGCCAATTTGTTAATGGGTTGATATTGGTCAGGTTCAATATGTTGTGAGAAAATTGAATCTTGGTTAAAATCTTCAAGACACCATAAATCTTGGCTCCTATCAATATGACTAGGGTAATCATAATGGTCAAAAATGTGTTAGGTAGAGCTTTCTCATTATTCTCTTTCACAATGTTGATTAAATGACTTATTTGTTCTTCTAGCTTATTGATAGATTGGGTAAAATTATTTTCGGACTGATCCGGTTTTCCATACTCATTTTTAAATCAGTAGGTTCTTCTTCTCATTGTGGGACTTGAAAAATGAAGAAGGATCTTGGATTTGAAAATATTGATGGGATTTTGAGTCCAACATATTTTGAATTGGTTTTGAGACTCAATCAAGGTTTCTATACTCTTAGTCGATTCAGATTTTTCTTTTATGGGTTGATCTTGAAAAGGAGCATCTGAAGCTGAATGTTGGTAAGGTTGTTAATAAAATAACTCGGGGGAGTTGTATCCCCACTGACTCTTTGAAGAGTGGTGATGATTATTCCAGTCTTGTTCATAATATTAAGACTGGAGCATATATTAATTCAGATAAGAACAATCTGACATATTTAGTTGGTTAAAGTTATGAAATATCGGGTTGGTAATATCCGAGTAAAAAGAGGCCGATGTGAAGTATGGATCACTATATGCATTAGAATAATTACAATTGTAATTTATATCACAAAGATGTCAAAAAAAAAAAAAAAACAAGCAAACAAACAAACAAAAAAAAAGAAAGAAAACTATAGCCTAAGTTAGGGTAGACATTAAACCTAGACGACTCTTAACTGGTTAAACTGTCTACATGGGGTATATTGCAGAATTTGATCACAAGTTAATCTGCCAGACCAATACAAGATTGATGAAGAGTATCCGCGCTAAAAGCGACGGGCCTAATTAATCCAAACCACCAGCCTTCGAGGTTTCGCCCCTCAATCCTTGACATTTGACATCGATTTGGCAAGAGTCAAATTTTAATCAGCTTCCCCTTAGGTCAGTCTCCTATTGAGTCTGAGATGTCCCTAGGGCCAACGTCTACTCAGTTTTAGTTAGGCTTGGTTAGTGTTAGGCTTGGTTAGTGAGTGCGGAACTGATTTTGGGGCTAAGAAAGGGTAATGACTTCCCACCTTATCTTATTTATAAGACACGACCTTAATTCAATTTAGTGCAGTGTACAAGTATATAGTATAAGCAACACTTAAGCAACATGAATCACTCAAAATGTGTTTCCTAATGCTACATGCTATGCACACATTCCTTTGCTCCAGCACTCTTTAACAGTAATGAAATGTAACGAATAAGACACGTGCCTAAATGCAAGTCTAAACGTTTTTTTAGCATTTACAAGCAATAATTTACTGTTCAGTTAGTACAGTGTATACAACAAGCTAAATAAGACAAATACTAGCAGCAGAGACTCAAACTTTTAAATTCAAACACCAACAATCAAAGCAGAGTTAGTTGTCCTCTCAGATTGCCACAAAAACGTGGGTGTTGTCGCGGTTGCGCGACAATTCTGAGAGATTCTGGGCTCTGCTTTCTATAGGAGAGTCCAGAACCACTTATATATCCACTGCAACAATTATTTTCTTCAACTAAGCCTCTGAACACAAAAATAGAGGTGAAAGTTTAACCAATAAAGTAAATTAAAAAGAAAAGCTTACTGTCCCTCCCCAACAACGCCGCCAAAATTTGATTGAGATTTATCAGTACAAAAATACAGAATTTAGAAACGTGAATACAAGTTCTCAATTCTACTGCTATAGCAAGTGGCTATGCGGGTCGTCATCCACAAGGAGGGACTCGGGATGGAAGCCTGTTGTAAGTTCTCTTTTGGTTCACTAAAAATGATTAAAAGTTCTTCTTTGTTTTATAAAGAAAATAAAAAGAAATCTGTGTTAATTTGGAGAAAGCGGTAGATAGGAGAAGATGGTGATTTTCCAATATGAAAAATTAAGTTAAAGAAAGAAATAAAAAGAGTAAAGAAAGAGTTGTTGATATGTGTGTTCTACACTAAATAATTAAAAAAAGAAGAAAACTTAAAAGTATTTACTTACCTCTTTTGGTTGATGACTTACCTTGGATCCTTTGCAACGATTTACCTCTACTTGAAGGCAATCGAAATATGGTGTATAGGATCTTTCCCATTCCCATTCTAGACTATGAAATAAAAGAGCAAGCTAAACTAATTTAGAAATAGCTATCCATTACCATATGCCATCAATGGCACTTGCAAGAGCAAGACAGTTTCGAGGCTGTAGGATTCAATTAGATTATCATCAAAACTAGAAAGAAGAAGAACGTAAAAATGAAACTCTAGATTCAATAAAGTAAAAATAAAAGAAAAGAAGATTACTTATATCGGTTTACTTATATCGGTGTCACTCTAAGTACAAGATTCCACTCATTCTCTCATGAAACTCTTCTCTCCTCTAAGTTACATAAATAAATCAGAAAATTACATAAAGAGAAAAATAAAATCCTAAACTAAACTAAAGTAAAAAACTAGCTAAAAGTTTATCTCTGCTAAGTCATTCCCGTTCTTTATCAAAATTTTCAGTATTTATAGCCAAAATGGACTGGGGAGAGGAATATACATATAGAGAGAGCAAACGCTCCCCAATTGACACAATGAAGCCATGGAAACGTGACTTTGGCCGCGTTTCTGTGGCAGGTATCTGCCCAATAGGCCAGATCCCGGGGGCCGCTCCTCCATTGATCTCTGATATGCTTTTATCTTCAGTCAGTTTCTCCATTTAAGCTCTGGATTTGCGACTATCTCCGTGATTTTTTCAGTTAGCAAAATAAATCCAACTAAACCCGAATTAGTCTCTAATCTCCATTAATCTGCACCTAAAAAAATCAGACATTAAGACAAATAAGTAGCAGAGATTATTACTAAATAAGTATGAGAATGTACTAACAGATATGCTAAAATATGTGTATGATCACCTCTTGATAGTTTTTAGGCTCATCTGCCTCTTGCGGAGCACACATGAAAGCTTCCCCTTCAATCTCAAAGCGACGACGAGGGATGTTTTTATGTTGGCTTCTATGGAGCTTCAGAATCAGTCCTTAATGGTACACTCCTACCCGAAAGTACACTCTGACTAAGAAGTAAGTCACTCTCATCTTCCTTATCAGGATTAAGTGGGCCTTTATTTGACTCATTCACTTTAAAAAATCTATCAATGTCATCGATACCCTTTTCTTGGAAATTCCCCTTCGAGGAAAACCACATCTCATGATTTAATTTTGGTAATTGTTCCATCTGGTTGTTCACCAAGCATCCCAGACCCTTTGAATTATCAGAGTATCTAATGAGTATGCACTTATTTGCTCTAGGGCCAAGTTTCCAATAAGCATGGGGTTGTTGCGAACATACCTGGCCTATGGGCGCATGCAGCTTAAGTCAGGCCTTCTGCCTGTCGAAAGCTCAATGGCATTGTTGAAATCAATTTGGAGGGCACAGGATTAAGGATGTAGCCACTGTCAACAATGCATTCCCCCAGAAAGATATTGGGAGGGCACCATCATCAACCTAACCATGTCTAAGAGAGTGCGATTTCATCTCTCCACTACACCATTTTGTTACAGAGTGTAAGAAATCATAAACTATATCTTAATCTCTTTTCATTAAAGAGTTGATTAAACATCTCAGATAAATACTTACCTCCTCGGTAACGAAGAGCTTTCACTGTTCCATTTTTCTGATGCTCAATCAAACTCAAGTAACGTCTAAAGCACTCTAATGCTTCTGACTTATTGGAGATAAAAAAATATGATCATAACGAGTATAATCATCTATAAATGTAATGAAGTAGTTGACACCATACCTTGCCCTCACACTCATTGGTCCACAGATGTCAGAACAAATTAATTCCAGAGGTGAAGATGCCCTAGTGGCTTTACCAAATGGCCTCCTAGTCAATTTGCCTGATAAATAATGTTCACATGTAGGAGACTAACTTTAGCGAGTTGGCCTAATAGGCATTCTCTAGCTAACCTGTTCATTCTATCTTGACCAATATGGTCAAGTCTAGCATGCCAAGTAATAGAATTATCTGCAATAGTAAAAAAAGAACTAAAATCATTATTTGAATAACAAATATTCAAAACAAATAATCCATTATAAATAAAGCCACTACCATAAAAGGTGGTTCTCATTAATATTTGAACACCATTATTTTCATAGGACAAACAAAAACATAGCTTAAGAAAAGCAGTAACTGGCAATAAGTTTCGCCAAATATCAGGAGCATAAAGGACATTATGGATTAGAAGTGCATGTCCTCTGCGCAAGTCTAGCTTGTAGGTACCCATACCCAGCACATCCACTCTATCACCACTTTTCATATAGAGAATTTTGCTACCCGACGATAATCAACAATCCAATCAGAGGAAGGATGAGCTACCATGACATGGTTTGTAACAAAATAAGGTGAGAACTCAAGCTAGGGAGTACCTTCTTCGGCTTAGTGTAATCACGAGTGAAGTGTCCTTCCTTGCCACAGTTAAAGCACATTGTACTAGTTTTGCCCTTCTTACCACCATTCTTGCCTCTCTTAACTTGGTAGAATTAGCTTTTTCAGGCGCAGGTCCAGAATTCTCATTCTTTCCACCTAGGTTTTTCTTACAGTTCAGCCCAAATGGCCTGCGCGAACCAGATTAAACAGTATAAGACCAGCCATTTGCCTTAGCAGCTTTCAAACACTTAGCTTCAAGCTCCAAATGAAGTGAAAGATCATCAAATATCTTAATATCCTTATTATGCATCATGTTCAATCTTATTTGCTCCCAAGTGCCGGGGAGAGAACGAATGCCAGCTTGAACTTGCCGTTCATCACTCATGTTGTTTCCAACAGATTTGAATTCGCAAATCATTGATGACATCTGCCTAAGGTGCTTTTTCATATTTCCATTAGGGCGCATCTTATGAGAGTCAAACTTGAGAGTCAATGTTCACAATTTCATAGCGGTGGTTTCACCAACTTGAATTTCAGAGCATTCCACATTTTGCGAGCAGTCTTATAGTCTTCAAACGCGTTGATCAAATCATTATGCATACTGCTTAGCATAACAAAGAGCGCATAATGATCTTTCTTGGCCCATTTTGCATAGGCCTTAACATTCCGTCAGTGCTGTGGACTGCTGCCTCCTCTGGGGGTGCCTTCATGGACTGTTTCAGCGTTTCAAAGATCTCTTACTCGTTATTAACCTAATTTTTCTCTTTTTCTCTACAAGAACTAAAAGAAGAATTTTAACCATCCTTTGTATCTTAAAAGAAAACTTACTAAAAGAGCTTCCATCCCTAGTCCCTCCTTATGGATCACGACCCGCATAGCCACTTGCTATTGCGGTAGAATTGAGTAACTTGCACTCTTTAATCTTAAAATCTGAAATACTGTATTTTGTGTGTAGGTCCAACCTCAATCACTTGCTTACCTTTGACCCGTATCAATGATGTACCTTTGTTTGAAGGCGAAGTATGACAAATAGGATCGTCCCCATTCCCGATTTGCACTATAAAATGAAGGGACAAGCTACACTACCATAAAAATAGATATCAATCACCAAAAGCCATCAATGACACTTGCAAGGGCAAGGCAACTTCGAGGCCATCGGAGTCATTTGGATTCATAAACACAGAAGAGTGAAGCAAACAAAAACAAGAATAGAAAAGAAAAGAAAAGAAAACTTCAATTCAATTCAAATAACAATGAAAGAAAAGACTACTTACACCGGTGTCACTCTCAGTACAAACTTGTTCTCATTCCTCCATGAAAATCTCCTTTTCTCTCATTTACATAAAGAAAATAAAAATTTACATAAAAGAAAACTAAAAACCTAAGTTACAAACTATAAAATAGTCTAAATCCTACTCTCTGCTTCCTCCTCCTGTGGTCTCTGAAAACCCAGTATTTATAGGCAAAAACCCAACGGGGAGGAGCATACGAAGATAGAGGGAGCAAACGCTCCCCCAACTAAACTAACTAAGCCACAGAAACACAGTTTTGGTCGCGTTTTCACGGCCTGGGTGTGACCAGGTGGCCACACGGGGGTACAACTCTTGGTTTAGCGGTACGCCTTTATCTCTTACTGGTTTTCCCGTTTCAGTTGCTGAATTTGATGAAACTGCCTTCGATCTTTGGCTTTAACTAATTGATTTTGGAAGATTTATTTTAACCGGTTTTCAACTTCTCTAATTTACCATGATCAGTCCTGATTTTTCTGATTTTGAATTAATTCTAAATTAAATCAGAATTTTGATTGGCTTTTGGGCTCGTTTCTCTTCCCTTTCATTTAGCAATGGGCCTGCATATAAATTAGAGATTAATTAGGATTAAAAGCAAAGTTTATTATATAATAAGTATGAGAATGTGACAATAAATGTGTAATATCAGCGACCGATCAACTATGCGGTCACTATGTATACTTGTGTCATCGCTTGCGTCATCGCATAGTAAAACCATTAATACTGTACAATAAGGTTAGCAGTCATCATTTCGTAACATTAGAAAAAATTTTAAATCCACAAAATTTTGATTATTTAATAGTTTCTTCTGTCTGATGGCAGGTAAATGTCCTAGTTATTAATTAAATTCCCTCTTTCATAGTTTGTCTTGATGCACAAATTTCAAGTATATATCTCCATCACATCATTCTCCACCTGCTTTTGCGTATGTATGAGAGTAATGCCTGTTACACTCTCTCCAGGTATCATAGAATAAAGAGATAGTATTGATTAGAGGACAATAACTAATAATGATCATCATAAATGTCATAGCTCTGTTTACCTGCTACTTGCCACATGTTCCAATAGTTTATGCATTTGAATGGACAAGAATTAAGCTCGTGTTGTGAAAGCGAGTTAACCTGCCGATAATCCTCACTCCTTTGTAGGAGGTTCCATGTCCGATTTTCACAATTGTGAATAAGGAGTTTGCTTCCAAGCATAATTACAAAAAAAATAAAAAAAATCTAAACCCGTGTTGCATAGGTTCATTGTGAATTCATGATGCATGTAACTTGTGTTTCCTTAACCTTATGTAACGTAATAGTGTTCGAGGCTGTAGTTGGATTGTACGGGCTTACTTTAGGGCAAATGAAGTGATAAACCTGGAGTTACGATGCAGCTCAGGTTCATCCAATCACAAATATATTGACTAGGGGACATACTATTGTGTTTGTTTCTTTCTTTCTTTTTGGCTAAATGAAGTTCTAGACGTTTTTGGCGAAGTGGTGTCTCAATGACACCTTTCGTTGCTTGGTTTGAATTGATTCACAGGTCGCAGCTGAAGTTAAGAAATGTACAACATTTTCAATGGTAAGCATATTGACATGGTATGCTCTGAAACACTCCTTTTAGCTACTATAACTGAAGTGTGATTAATTTGCTCAGAGTCACAAATTTAGGCTAGCCCCAAACACTAACGATCAACTTGCTTTCTTCCCCCTATAAGATCTCTTCCACAACAGCCTGCCAACCATAACGCTTCCAATTCTTACACTTTTGCATTATATTGTTTTCTTTCTTACTCATCATGGCTTGTTCCTGTTTGGGCTCCTTTCATGTTCCAATCCAAAAACAAAAGAGTTTTGCATCCAATATCTCGTCATCATCCTCATCATTGGTGATGAACAAGAAGAATAGCATATTCGTTCATTGTCACAACAATGACAACATGACAAGTGTAGACGGGTTCTATTCATTCCTACCTGAGAGGTTGGCAACGAAAGTAAATGAGAATAGCCAAGTGATACTGTCGCCGAATGTGAGGAGAAACGAAGAGGAAATTAGGAGAACAAATCCTAATAGTACTAAAGAGGATTTCAAAGAAGGACTCAGTGTGGTTAGATTTCTTAAAGGAAAGAGTCTATTCATCACTGGTGCAACTGGGTTCCTCACCAAAGGTGAAGATTAAGTTCTATAAATTTAATTGTTAGAATATAAAAGTATTATGATAAACCCTTGTCACAACTTTGGATTTTTTTTTTAAATTTCTTAGTCTGGTTTGATTTCTTTCATCTTTTTGTCTCAGTTCTCATAGAGAAGATATTGAGAAAGATGCCTAATATTGGTAAGATTTATGTGCTCATCAGAGCTAAGAACAACGAAGCTGCAGTGGATAGACTGAAGAGTGAAGTATGAATTCGTGACAACAAATTTTAAACTTGATACTTCATTTCTTTTTCTCATGACTTATTTATGTATTAACCCCCTCCTAACCCCACATGTTAGATAGTAAATGCCGAACTCTTTAGATCCCTGCGTGAAATTCATGGGAAGAATTACCAAGACTTCATGTTGGGGAAGCTTACTCCAGTGTTAGGGGATACGAGGAAAGCTCGAATGGGAATTGAAGGAGACGTAGCTGACATGATTTCTGAAGAAGTGGATGTGATTGTGCATTCAGCAGCAAATACCACATTTGATGAGAGGTATTCTTATTTTATGTGAACTATTCATTGGAAAGTATTTATTATTTAATGCATATCCCTTATTTTGAATGATCAAGTTCTATGATGCATTGAGTGTGGTTGCAAAATTGTAGGTATGATGTAGCACTGGACATAAACACCATAGGACCTTTCCGACTCATGAGTTTTGCAAAGAGATTTAAGAGACTTAAGCTCTTTTTACATGTATCAACAGGTGAATATTACAAATTTTTTTTGGTAGTGGATGGGGATTAATCCAAATGCCAATCATCATTTTTATTCTTTTAGGTTAGTGTTGTATGGCAGCATTAAATTTTTTGGCCACTATCTAATCATTTTTATTTACAGCATATGTGAATGGGCAAAGGCAAGGTAGGGTGTTGGAGAAGCCTTTTCACTATGGGGACACAATAGCGAGAGAAACTATTTCAGAATTTTCAGAAAAACCCATGCAGTTTTTGGATATTGAGACTGAAATTAAGCTGGCTTTTGGTTCCCCAAATTCTATTTCTGATGCTTCTTTGATTCATGAGATGAAAGTTCTTGGTCTAGCAAGGTTGATAGTATATCTTATTCATACTAATTATCATGTGATTCACCTACAAATGATTAATTTTATATATGCTAAGTTCAAATATTTACATGATAATTTACTAAAGTAGGGCAAAGATGCATGGATGGCAAGACACCTATGTGTTCACAAAGGCCATGGGTGAAATGGTGATAAACAGCATGAGGGGAGATGTTCCCGTGGTTACCATCAGGCCTAGTATCATTGAAAGCACTTTTAAAGATCCTTTCCCTGGATGGATTGAAGGAAATAGGTAATATATGTGGTTAAGTTTTTATAATTTTATTTTTGTTTCACATGTGAAAATTTATGATGGCCACTTCATCTTTTATCTCATGTGCACCTACCTTCTTCGTGCCGTTATTGATATTATACTCTCTTCTAGGATGATGGATCCAGTTGTTCTCTCCTATGGGAAAGGGCGGCTAACTAGCTTTCTTGCCGATCCAAATGGCGTACTCGATGTGGTAAGTTTAAGCACGCCATTAACAGATTGATTCAACAATTATAACTTAAAATAAAGGGTGAATTACATACACACCCCTTGTACTATAAACATTGGAGCAGATACACCCCTTCAACTTTTTTATTAGCAAATAGACTACTGCTTTCATATTTTTTTAATTCTAACTGGTTTAGTTTCATATTTTTTTAATTCAAATTGGGTTAATATTTGTATAGAGTAGTTAGGGAATTAAAAAAATAATTGAAATTAACCCAACTTGAATTTAAAAAATATGAAAGCAGGGAGTCTGTCTGCTAATAAAAGAATGAGGGAGTATGTCTGCTCTAGTATCTATAGTACAGGGGTGTATCTAACAGCAACCCTAAAATAATTGTAGAATTGCATTGGACTATGTTTGCTGCAAAAGGGGAGAAAAGGTAAACGGAATGGCATAAGAGTAATATAGAAGAATTGTACTTACGACAATCATATTGACTTATTTTCTAATATAATAAGCATATCCCCATTGAGATTGCTGTGGAACTAAAGAAAGCAACTTTGTCGAATTTGACAGCTTCTATGATCTTAAATGCTCTTAATATAAGTCTTTATGTAGTAGTGACTTAAAAGTGATATTTGGCTCAGATTCCAGTCGATATGGTTGTGAATGCAATGCTGGCAGCCATGGCGAAGCATGGACGCTGTAGTGATCCTGGGATACACATATACCATATAACCTCATCTGTTGTAAACCCACTAGTTTTACAAGACTTGTTTTGTTTTTTCTATGAGTACTTCAATGCTTCTCCTTGCATTGACTCAGAAGGGAAGCCTATCATTGTCCGACCGATTAAGCTCTTTACTGATGTCAACAAATTCTCAAACTACATTCGGAATGAAGCTTTTGAAAGAGTAGTCGATGGGACTTCAAAAGAAAAACTATCTCAAAGACAGAAGAAGTCTATCATGAAATTTGTGGAAGAAATAAATTCCTTAGCCACTATATACGAACCTTACACATTTTATGGTGGAAGGTATTAAGTTTTCTTAATTTGTCTATGAGATAAATTCTTTTGCATTCAACAATTAATATTTATGCAACCAATATAATCTACATCTAATTCATGAATTTGTTATGTTTGCGCCAGATTTGATAACACAAACACTCGAAAGCTGATGAAGACATTTCAGAAGAGGAGGTGAGTAGCTTCAGTTTTAATGTTGGAGGCATCGATTGGGGGATTACATTCGTAATATTCACATTCCTGGATTAAGGAAACATGTCATGAAAGAAAGAGGCATTCATCAAAATTCATAGATTATTTCTGGTTCAAAGCACAAAACTGTCTAGATGTTGGTCTGTTATAATTTACTTTCCCGTGTTCAACTTTTCAATGAAGGTCGATTTCTTATCACTCCAATGATGGTTCAGGTTCATGATCTTGGCTTGTTATCACTATATCAATAAAAATGAGTGGCACAGGTATCATTGTTTTCGTTTATCAATTTTTTTTAGTTGTGTTCACCATGTGTAAATGTTGTTGTGAGTGTAATTATGTCAACTCTTCTCCATCTCTTTTTTACTAAGTCAGTTAAAGACAAACAATTCAACTTATATTTATTAAGCTAGTTTAGTAGCTTCTGTATTTATTAGATGAATTCAACATGTTATGTAATTCCTTTGTACTAAATCCCATATGAAGGTTTAGGCGATATTTGTAAAGCAAACAAGAAATACAAAAGAAAGAAAATAAAAGTCTGACAAAGCAAAATAGCTTAAATTCCTCAGCTTGTTGTGCGAGGGGATTTGAATGTGTGGTGGTACTTGTGAGCATTACGACTCAGAACATTAGCTTGTTGGAGCAAGAAAAAATAAGTATCAGCTCTTCTCAACTGAGTTGCCATCTTATGGACTATATATCCTTGCTCTATAGGGGCACTGCTTCACCTCGTAGCCTTTTGAGTCAGGAATTTTAATTTACTACAGGTAAACTCAATTATGGAAAAGAGTAAGAAATAAAAAAAACAGTCACTATACTATGCAGTCATACTTGTGGAAAAGAGAAAGAAGTTCTAAAAAAATGGGAATGAATTCAAGGTGCAATAGAGATTTGCAACCCAAAGAACGGGAATGAATTCAAGCTTAATAGTCAATGCCTTAGAATCGTGCTGAAAAATGAGACGACAATGTGTCTATTTGACCCAATATATCTGTAATATCATCTTTTACATATATCTGTAATATCCTCTTTTACATATTATTCCATGTATTTATGTATTTCATTCATATATTGGGGACAATGCATGAGATAGGTGTGGGGGAGAAGCACTAACATTTAACATGATTAAAAAAACTTTTTGAAGTGAGAAATAATGTTTTGATCTATTTTTGTAGAAAATTAAGATAATTTTAAGAATTAGAGAAATCATAATTATGATTTCTTAATACTTAGTTAAAATAAAATTACTTTCTTGACTTCTAGGTTAAGGAAGAAAAATTGAAAAAATAATTTTGTCTTGATTTTTACGTTGATGAAATATGTACTTTATAAACTTATACACTTAGGATTCAAAATAAAAACTCTTGTGCCTTAACACACACACACACACACACACACACACACAGATATATATATATATATATATATATATATATATATATATATATATATATATATATATATATATATATATATATATAGGGTAAAGTGCTCCTAGTAGGTCTCCTTAGATTATAATCTAAGGAGAAGGCTTAATACTCCAACATCCCAAAAACAATTTCACGATCCGACCGCACATTATCAGCTTCATGTTTTAAGATGTATACATATAAAAAATCAAGTGATTTTGGGTTCGTTTACTCTATTTTCTTTGGGTTCAAATATTAACGGTTTTTAAAAGTAGAACAAAATGGAACGATTAGATCAATAAGAAAACGAAATTCAAATCATTTGATTTTTTATATATGTACATCTTAGAACATGAAGATGATAATGTGCGGTCGGATTGTAAAAAAAAATTTGAAATGTTGGGGTTTTAAGCCTCCTCCTTAGATTGTAATCTAAGGAGACCTACTAGGTACACTTTACCCTATATATATATATATAATTCTTTGATTAAGTAGTGTAATTGTGCCTCATAAAGTATAAGTATTCACACCTAAAAGTGGTTCATATCGCCAATAAATCTTTAGCTTTGTGGCCTTATTTGCTTAAGTCCTTAGGCTGAAGGGGTGTTATCTCACCTAGTTTCCTAGGACCATCCAATTTGGGATTCACTGGCTAGAGGCTAGTTACATGGGTGAATTAGAAAGCTTAATAAAACTAAGAGATAAATATCACCATAATCAAAACAATAAGGCATAAGAGTTGGGTTGAAGAATCTTGAGTCAAATATTCACTATCATAAGGTGCATATGATTTGGTAAAATAATAGATTAAGTGAGAAATATAGTTTAAATTCTTAATATAGTTTAAATCCTTACTTTTAACGATTACAAGATTTTACATTAAGACTAGTCTTAGGAATTAATAATTTGATGAACCTATGACTTATAGATCACTTAACCTTTTTACAAAAGTTTATCAAATATGCTTTTTTCTTTTAAAAAGAAATTTCAAAAAAATACTAATATTTTTATTTTTGAATTTTGTGGGTGTAATCCACTGAAAATCCTTAGGAGGATATAACTTCTTCTCTAGGAGAAACCTAAAGGTTTATAGGCTTGCGGCACATGCTCAGTGCAGTCGTATAACCCGTGGTAGTGGCTCAACAATCTTTTAGTCTTTTAATTTTTGCTCGAGAACGAGTAAAAGATAGGTGTGGGGCGTGATTATTAACATATATTGCACATTTTATGTCATATTTTCATATTTATTTTTATTTAAACTCTGCTATTTAATCAATTTACTATCTAATGGTATGCATGTTTAAATCAATAGAAAAAAAGAAGAAATGCCAATTATATCCCATTTCTTTTAGATTTTTAAAGATAGGATTTTCTAGCCCAGGCAATCAACAAAGATATACTTGACTTCAAAAATCGTAGAAGCAATCCTTGTTGGCCCAAGGTTACAATCACGGTTTCTTATTTTGATGATAATAAAACTTATGTTAATTATTTCGTACTAATCAAGCATCAAGTGTTTAAGTACTTTTTAGAGTTCAAGAGAATTCAAAGTGTTTCTTCCTTAAAAAGGAAGGTTTTCCGGTCTCATGTTTACTCAAGAATAGGATTCAAGTTAAGAGAATCAAGATTGACGTTTTGAAGCCCACTTTAAGATTGCTTGAAGACATATTGAACCTATGTAAGCAAATAGTTTATTAAATTATAGAGTGTATAATTGATGTTGAAGAAGTCTCACACATAAATACAAGTTTCATGTCTAGTTTTTGTTTTTAAGTATAGTTTTTGGTACATGTCTGTATTATTCAAAATTTCATATCCTATTTTCAACATGTATTTCTTAGCATATATGTCGCCAAACTAAATTTCAAAGTTGTTTGAAATATTTAAAAATAGCTTTTATGACAAATTCTTTCTTCACTTTGGTTTTTGTGTTGGGCTGGTCGAATGACTGGTCGACCATTTCGGGTTTTTACAACTGCCAGTCGATCGGGAGGTCGACATTTTGTGCACATTTCAAATGTGCATATTTTTGGGCGACCGACCAGTCAACTGACAACCCTAGCAGTGTTTTGGTCAAACTTCGGTCGACTAATCGGTTGACCGACTAACAAGTTTTTCTTCACCATTTTACTCAGTTGAGATTGAATAACCGGCCAGTCGACCGACGCTCAATGACTATTTTTAAATTTTATCCAGCTAATCGACCGATGTTCTGTCTGCTACAGTAATGGCTAATCTTTTGAAATCTGTTTTGTCATTCTTTCTCCAACGGGTATATTTGCTCCCTCTAATATTATTTATCACTTGCCTATATATAGGGTCATTAGGAGAATATTAAACAATTTTAGTTTTGGGAAATATTTTAAAAAATCAAGTTTATTCAAAAGAGAATTTTTAGCTTTCAAGTTTTCAAGTGCTCTCATTTTCAAATCAATTGTTACAAGTTTTCAGCTCTTAAATTAATTTATTTCAACTGAATTTTCGCTCTCACAAACTCTTTGAGCTTCATTTCACACTCTATACTATAGGAATTTATGAAAAAGAAGTTTGTGATCTTTGTGGTCACTAAGACCTTGTAAATCTCATTGGCTTTGTGCTACCTCTTATGTAAAGGATTGAGAATTAGAGTTGTGTACTCCGATCTTGTGTAAAAATTATAGTTTCTTTGTGGAGAGTCCTTTGTGGAAAATCCTTAGTGGATAGTGAAATCCTTCACGCGTTGAAGGCGAGGACGTAGAGCTTTGTGCTTGAACCTCTGAACAAGTCTCTAGTGTTTGCGATTATTTTTTCTCTTGCTCTTACTCATTGTTATTGCTTGCACTTGTGTTTTTGCTTCTCTTCCATTTTTTATTCATTTCTTGCATTATATTCATCATTCTAATTTGTCGGTTTTACTCATCTCAATAAGAAGGCAATTAAGCACCTTAACTCCTAATCTAGAGGAATATAAAGGAGAAGTTCTAGAGCCCTTCATGAGGAATCCGGCTTCATTTATTATTTTGAGTTGACTGTTTGCATCATTCATTTAAATTCCGCATTGTATGCAACTAGATTCGCATTACACTTATTCACCCCTCTAAGTGTACTTTCAATTGATATCAGATCCTTGAACTCTATTTTTTGGTTTAACCACCTTATAAAAATCTTTTGCTAATCATTTCTTTTACACTATCATTTTGCTTTCCACGCTAGCTTACATAGCCAAAGCTATTAAGACTTCACCCAAGTTTGATGGCCTTAACTTTTTCAAATGAAAAGTTAAGATGACCATGTTCTTGTAATTTTTAGGGAGCCAAGTTGCAAAGGCAGCGACCAAACCTTTTAGTGTACCCTATGGTGATAAGGACACATGGTCTAAAAATTGCCACCAAGAAATTTAATGCCAATGCAAAAGCTCACTATACTTGCTTCAAGCCTTGAATGATATGTTAGCCCAGAGGCCTTCCACTCTAGTTTTGATGATGATTAACTCATGTAGTTATAGTTTACTAATAATCTTGTGATATTTAGTTTCAGATATTTAACCTAGATATTAGTAGGTGATTAGTTTCAACTAAGGTGTTTTGGAGCTTTCACATGATGATTCAAGAGCCCGAGCGTCAAGTTCATATCTAGCACTCGTTTGGAGTCAAGCTCGGTGGATCACGGTTTGGATCGAGTCGACTTAGAGACGACGCTCTACAAGAAGACATCGGTACAGTGTTTAGTTTATAGTTTAGATCTATTTTTAAAGATTAGATAGTGTGATATGCTCAAGTTCACAACACACACACACGTTTCATGTTTTCTGTTTTTGGTTTAACCGATCTTGATTTTCATGATAGATAGAATCAAAATAAGTTACATGGTTTAATGTATATTAGATTTGTTCTATATACATCTATGCTTCAACTATTTAAACAAACTTAGTTTGATAGTCTATTTCATGAGTTTGGAGTTTTGATATTTTAACAAAACTTATTTTTTGGATTTTAAGTCAAAAATATTGATATATATCTTTATATGTATATTGGATTATATCCATATACTATATGCCTCAATGTTGTTTCAATATCATGTTTTTGTATTTGAATGAGTTTTGGACAAAACGATTTTCATTTCAAAAAATCCAAGTTTTAGAAAATACGGATTTTGGTTTTCGGTAAAATTTCTAAGTTACAAAAATAGTTCAAATGTTTGTAACATGGTTTTATTTTACTCAAACATGTTTGTATATCAAAGTATTATACTGAAACTATTTTTGTGGATTTTTAGTGATTTTATGGGATTTATTTGATAATTAAAAACCTAAGTTTTAAATCCTATAACCTGATCTGCCAGGCTCTGGCGGTCGACCGGGCCTGTCGACCGGACCCAGAGTCGGTCGACCGGACTGGTCGACCGACGTGCACAAGGACGTGCACGCAGCCAGCCTTTTAGGCCGGTCGACTGAGCGGTCGACCGACTGAAGTCAACCCACTCTCGGGTTGGCCCGGTCGACCGGGCGGTCGATCGGCCAGAGAGCCGTTGCTCTCTGGTTCTGGGTGCGGTCGACTGGGCGGTCGACCGGCAGGCTCAACGGTCAATTTTTTGACCGTTGGCCGGTCGACCGGCCGGTCGACCGGAAGGTCAATTTTGACCTTTCTTCCTGCCAACGGGCAGATTTTGATTGGGCCTATTTATACCCCAATCTTTGGCCAGTTTTCATCAAGATTTCAAGAGCTAAAATTCCATCTTCTCTAGTGTTTTATACAAGTTTTCGAAAGAGAGTTTTGGGCTTTAAAGTTTACATTTGATTTGGTATTTTTCTAGGGTTTGGAAAATCAAAGAAAAGTAATTTTGAGAAAAGTGTTTTGGTTCATCTTCTTCATCTTTATTTCTAGTTTTTCCCAAGGATTTTCTTTGAGTATTTATTTTCCATTCCTTTGGTTTTTCTCACACTTGAGCTCATCATTCTATCCTCTCTATAGGATTTTTGTTTTGTGGGAAAGGAATTGGTTTGTGGTCTTTTGATCACTAAGTTGTAAACCCTCCTACTTTGTTTTATCCCTCTTGTGTAGAGGTTGATTATTGGAGTGGTGGATTTGTGCCCTATCTCTCTAGTGAGAGGTTGATTGGTTGTTTGGCTTTGTGCCTATCCCTCATTTGTGAGGTTGATTTTGTGGTGATTTTGTGCCTAGCCTCTAAGTGTAGAGGTTGTGTTTGTAATTGAGAGAGGAGTTGTGTACTCCCGGTTGTATTGCCCCAAATCCTCAGTGGAGATTCCCTGTGTGGGAGTCCTGTGTGGACAAGTTAGTAGAAATCCTTCTGTGTGAAGGCGGGGACGTAGAGCTGGGTGCTCAAACCTTAAAACAAATCTCAGTGTTTGCGTTTGATCCATTGACTCTAACTCTCTCTCTTTTATATTGTGCCTTGTATTGATTCATATTGCTCATATCATACTTATATACTTGGTTGTGATTGTTTGTGTGCCTCACTTGTGTTTAACCACGAGAGCTTCATATAGCACCTCAACTCTTATTCAGAGGAATCAAGAGGAGTTAGTCCAGAGCCCTTCACCGGGAATTCGGCTACACTCGTTGGTTACATTAAGTGTGTTGCATTTTAGTTTTTAAATCCGCATTATTGTTCATAGATTAGCCGTACACCTATTCACCCCTCCTAGGTGTACTTACAATTGGTATCAGAGCCTACGCTCCTGATATTTGGTTTAACCACCTAGGAGTGTGATCTTGGTTTTGCTAATCTATCATTTGTATTTGCACACATATATTGTTTACACACACTCATGGATTGCTTGACACCTCCCATGTTTGATGTTTCCAACATTGACATGTGAAAATATAGGATGTCCATGTACTTGAAAACCCTAGGCTTGCATGTTTTCTTACCGCTACCAAGAAATCCTATCTTTGTAATAACAAGCATATAGAGGCCAATGCACAAGCCCTTGAGGCACTTAGAAGCACGCTTAACAAAGAATATTTGTGCTTAGTTTCTAACTGTGATTCCGCCTTTGCAGTATGGAACACGTTGACCTCCTCCGTGCTTCAATTGCCAATCCAAATGGAGAAGGAGTCTAGTGAGGATGAATCCGAACAACGATGCTATATGGTCCAAGGGAATGACTCCCTTGAGGTACTTTCGGACACTCAACTAGATAGTGCTAGCTCTTCATTTGATGATCTTGATAGTATGGATGCCGATGCATTAAATGAAGAGTTATCTATTGTTTGTGAGAACCTCCTTAAAAAATATAAAGTTTTGAAAAAGAAAACTTGTAAGTTATCAAAAGAAAATAAGGATTTGTTTTCAAAAACTTGAATTGGCTTTACAAGAGAAGGTTGAGATTTCAAATGAGTGTGACTCTTTGAAAACCCAACTTGAACTTATTTTAAATGAAAACAAAATTTTGAAAACCAAAAATGATTGTGAAAATGTTTTAAAGAAAAATGAGGCTTTATCTTCAAAAGTTGATTTTGTTGTAAAAGAAAATGTTTCTTTGAAAAACAAAATTGATTTGATTTCACAAGAATTGAAAGATTGTTTAAAGAAAAATGTTTCTATGAAAAATGATATAGACTCTCATGTTTGCCATGCTAGTGTAGCTTCACCATCTTGCTTACCTATTGCATGCACCTCTTCTAACATTGAAAATGATATATCTATGCTTAAGAAGAGTGTTGATTATATGGGCTCCACTTTGAGCCATTGTGCCATGAACCATACACGGTTGGAATCTATGTTTTGAAAGAAACAAGTTCCTCTTATGCATGCACACAAATCATGGCATACACATGCTCCTCACGTTCACTCTCATCACACTATGTATGCTAATGTGTACACTTGTACACATTGTGGACGTAAGGGCCACCTTGCTAAATTTTGCTATGATAAGTTACATGATTCAAATTTAGCAAATAAATTTGTTTGGGTTAGGAAAGGAGCTAACCCCCATGGACCCAAAAGAGTTTGGGTACCAAAATCCACCCCTATGCTATTTGATGTAGGTATGGCTCTCGCATGACGTGAGAGCGATGGTGCCTTGAGGTAGATGCGTTCCGAGCTTAAAGAGGATAATTTGGATGCATCACTTTCAAGGGAAGTTTGGTGGGAGGACCACCTTGTTTTGGAGACATGGAGAGTTGCCCTCATGGTTTTGGTAACTATCTCTTACTCTCATTTATATTTGTATGCTTTTAGATCATTCATTTATAGCATGTCTTGTTTTAATGTTCATTATGTCATATGCCATGTTTAGCAGTCCTATGACATGCATGATTAGTATTTGAGATACCCATGTTTTATATGGACCCATATTTAGTGTTTTCACTTTAGTTTTAACTAATGTGTATGTCCTAAATCTAATGCATGCGCATTTACATAATGGTCATATGAGTTTTTATTTTGATTTCTATGCTTCATGTTTTGATTACATGTCTAGATGTTAGTTTTCATTAAAACTTAGGTATATACTTGTACAACTAGTAAGCCACAAATAGATTATTATATGTTTGTGCTTGAATGCTTATTTGTACTTATTAGATGTATTAGTATAGCCTAGTTTTGATGATTCATACATTTCGATTTGTATTCCCATTTTGTACATGTTTTTCATGTTTGTGTTTTTAACTTCATGTCTATGTCTATTTTGTCCAAATTAATAGCTATACATATACATCCTTGAGCCACTTGCCTTCATGCATATACTTTTGTGGACACGTTATGTTTGAATATGTATGTATTCTTTAGTTTGTACAAAACATACATATGCCTTGAAGTTTGAATTGTTTTAATGAAAATAAATTTCGATGATTTTCATGTTTTCATTTATAAAGGAATTACATATTGAGCTTGATTGCCTAGTTTCATGATAATGTGTTTCACATAACTATTATACACTTACTTTACTTAATGTTTTCTCATGATTTTGTTTTCAAGAGTACAATTTGTGCTATATAGATTTTGAGTGCTTGGTGATCATGTGATCTACATGTTTTTCATGAAATATATTTTTGTTTTATTCCTTACTTAAAGGATTTCGTACTAGTTTACAAATTTTCATATAACTAGTTGCGGTATCCTTCATTTGGTAGAGTTTTTCAAACATATTATATTTTCAAACTTATTTTTGAAAACCCCTACCCATCTAAGGGCGGTTGGTTGGGCGACCATGCCTTGTATGCTCATTATTGAAAATCTAATTAAAACATATGCATGAAATGGGTGGTAGGAAGTATGAGTTATACACTTGATCTTATTATAGTTTCAATTGGTATCATTGGATCTTTTCAATTGGTATCAATATTGACATTCTTTTGTATACTCATATATGTTTTTATATATGTATGCTTACACTTCAATTAGTATCAATTTCGATTGGTATTTAATTTTTCATACATATATGTGTGTGTTTTATTTGTGTTTACTATATCTCTTTGAGCACAAATTATGGTTATGCTAAGCTTGATTTCTAAATGACTATTATATTTCAATTGATTATTTTTTCAATTGGTATATTATACAAGCTTATTCACCATTTTATTTGGTATTTCATAAAAGGGGAGAAAATTCATATTTCACCTTTCAATTAATTTTGTTTACCTTTGGTATTCTACTCCCACACTTTATGATGAAAATGATTGAAAAATTTATATTGATTTTAATTTGGTATCATACGCTTCTAATGAAAAATATCTTCAATTAGGTTTATATTTTTCAAATTAGTATCAAAAGTGTAAAATATTTTCAATTGGTACTAATTTTTACAATTGGTATCAAGATTATCTATATGTTTTCATCTTTCAATTGATATCAAGATTTTGTTCGGTTTTCTCAAAAATGTTTTATGTACTTTCAATTGGTACTTTCAATTGGTTTCTTCAAGATTGGTTTTCAATGCCTTATTTACTTTCAATTGGTATTCCTCAAAATTTTGGTTTACCTATTTGATTATTTTCAATTGGTATCATGATGCACTACATTGATATATTTTTTTTAATTGGTATCATAATGGTTTGTTTTGATTTAACCCCTTGAACTATTTTTGTTTCGGACAAAAAGGGGAAGAACTTGTTTTATTGGTTTTCTTTGACCCCTTTGTTAATGATTGACAAAAAGGAAGAGAAGTATTTGAGTTTATATGCATGTTTTTATATTGGTATCAAGAGAGTTTGTTTTATGTTTTGTTGATATTGGTATCAAAAGCATTACTTAAAGAACATGTTTATTTTAAGTTTATATTTTTAAATGATATTTAAGAACATGTTTATGTTTATGAGAAGAAGAAATAATTTATTTGGTATCAAGAGCATGTTCATTTCATTATTTTATGCATGTCTATGCATTTTCATATTTAATATTCATTGCATATCGTATTGTTTATTGCTATGCATGAGTTAAGGGGGAGCTTCCTTGAAGCTTAACTTTAATCCATGCATATATAACTCCATGAGTTTTGTCATCATCAAAAAGGGGGAGATTGTTGGCCCAGAGGCCTTCTACTCTAATTTTGATGATGATTAACTCATGTAGTTATAGTTTACTAATAATCTTGTGATATTTAGTTTCAGATATTTAACCTAGATATTAGTAGGTGATTAGTTTCAACAAAGGTGTTTTGGAGCTTTCACATGGTGATTGAAGAGCCCGAGCGTCAAGTTCATATCTAACACTCGTTTGGAGTCAAGCTCGGTGGATCACGGCTTGGATTGAGTCGACTTGGAGACGGCGCTCTACAAGAAGACTTCGGTACAGTGTTTAGTTTATAGTTTAGATCCATTGTTAAAGATTAGATAGTGTGATATGCTCAAGTTCACAACATACACACGTTTCATGTTTTCAGTTTTTGGTTTAACCAATCTTGGTTTTCATGAATAGATAGAATCAAAACAAGTTTACATGGTTTAATGTATATTAGATTTGTTCTATATACATCTATTCTTCAACTATTTAAACAAACTTAGTTTGATAGTCTATTTCATGAGTTTGGAGTTTTGGTATTTTAACAAAACTTATTTTTTGGATTTTAAGTCAAAAACATTGATATATATATCTTTATATGTATATTGGATTATATCCATATACTATATGCCTCAATGTTGTTTCAATATCATGTTTTTGTATTTGAATGAGTTTTGGACAAACGATTTTTCATTTCAAAAAATTCAAGTTTTAGAAAATACGAATTTTGGTTTTCGGTAAAATTTCTAAGTTACAAAAATAGTTCAAAATATTTGTAACATGGTTTGATTTTACTCAAACATGTTTGTATATCAAAGTATTATACTGAAACTATTTTTTTGGATTTTTAGAGATTTTATGGGATTTATTTGATAATTAAAAACTCAAGTTTTAAATCCTATAACATGATCTGCCAGGCTCTGGCGGTCGACCGGGCCGGTCGACCGGACCCAGGACCAGTCGACCGACGTGCACAAGGACGTGCACGCAGCCAGCCTTTTAGGCAACCCATTCTCGGGTTGGCCCGGTCGACCGGGCGGTCGACCGGCTAGAGAGCCGTTGCTCTCTGGTTCTGGGCGCGCTCGACTAGGCGGTCGACCGGCAGGCTCAACGGTCAATTTTTTGACCGTTGGCCAGTCGACCGACCGGTCGACCGGAAGGTCAATTTTGACCTTTCTGCCTGCCAACGGGCAGATTTTGATTGGGCCTATTTATACCCCAATCTTTGGCCAGTTTTCACCAAGAATTTCAAGAGCTAAAATTCCATCTTCTCTAGTGTTTTATACAAGTTTTCGAAAGAGAGTTTTGGGCTTTAAAGTTTACATTTGATTTGGTGTTTTCTAGGGTTTGAAAAATCAAAGAAAAGTAATTTTGGGAAAAGTGTTTTCGGTTCATCTTCTTCATCCTTATTTCTAGTTTTTCCCAAGGATTTTCTTTGAGTATTTATTTTCCATTCCTTTGGTATTTCTCACACTTGAGCTTATCATTCCATCCTCTCTATAGGATCTTTGTTTTGTGGGAAAAGGAATTGGTTTGTGGTCTTTTGATCACTAAGTTGTAACCCTCCTACTTTGTGTTATCTCTCTTGTGTAGAGGTTGATTATTGGAGTGGTAGCTTTGTGCCCTATCCCTCTAGTGAGAGGTTGATTGGTTGCTTGGCTTTGTGCCTATCCCTCATTTGTGAGGTTGATTTTGTGGTGGTTTTGTGCCTAACCTCTAAGTGTAGAGGTTGTGTTTGTAATTGAGAGAGGAGTTGTGTACTCCCAGTTGTATTGCCCAAATCCTCAGTGGAGGTTCCCTGTGTGGGAGTCCTGTGTGGACAAGTTAGTGAACATCCTTCTGTGTGAAGGCGAGGAAGTAGAGCTGGGTGCTCGAATCTCGAAACAAATCTCAGTGTTTGCGTTTGATCCATTGACTCTAACTCTCTCTCTTTTATATTGTGCCTTGTATTGATTCATATTGCTCATATCATACTTATATACTTGGTTGTGATTGTTTGTATGCCTCACTTGTGTTTAACCACGAGAGCTTCATATAGCACCTCAACTCTTATTCAGAGGAATCAAGAGGAGTTAGTCCAGAGCCCTTCACCGGGAATTCGGCTACACTCGTTGGTTACATTAAGTGTGTTACATTTTAGCTTTTAAATTCCGCATTATTGTTCATAGATTAGCCGTACACCTATTCACCCCCCCCTCTAGGTGTACTTACATGATAATATTGCTAGGGTAATTCATTGCAAATTCATCTATAAGATTTGGTCACACTTAGTTGCCACACTTGAGGGGATATCACAAGTCAAGAGAGCTAGAATTGATCTCTTGCATTCTCACTATGAAAATTTTACTATAAATGAAAATGAATCTATTGATGACATGATCATAAAGTTTACTAAAATCACTAATAGTCTTGCTTCTTTAGGTGATGCTGTTGATAATGATAAAAAGTTGAGAAAGATCATTCGCGCCCTTCCACCATCATGGAAAGTCAAAGTTACAACATTGAAAAAGCTCAATAACAAAGAAGAGATGGAGCTCATTAGTCTTTTTGAAAACCTCAAGAGCCATGAGATGAAAAAAAAGCAAGAGAGGAGAAGGCACCACTGAAGAAGAAATCACTAGTCTTCAAGTCTACTCCAATCATTTTTGATGATGATGAAGAAGAAGAAGATGTTGAAGATCTTTCCCTCCTATTAAAGAATGTAAGAAGGTTGTACAACAAAGCTAAATTAAACAATAAAAAAATGGCAAAGGAAGAAGGACAAGAAGATTATTTGCTATAATTGCTGGAAACTCGGACACATCGTTGCCGATTGTCCAGAGACCAAAAGCAAACCCTCAACCTCCAAAAAGCCCTACAAAAGAAGGCCTTGAAATCTACTTGGGACTCGGAGAGCGAATTTAAAGAAGAGATGGACACAGCTAATGTGTATTTTATGTCTAATGAGAACACACCCCAAGTAACATCTGAATCTTTGATTGGTCGCTAATGTTGCATATTTAGTATCATATTTCCATACTTATTATAGAATAAAATCTGCATTGTCCTAATTAAATGTTTAATTTATTTGCAGGCCCATTCTTTAAGGAGATGAAGAGAAATGAGCCCAAAAGCCCACCAAAATTCTGAATTAAATCAGAATTAATTCGAGCTCACTGAATCAGGGCAAAATCAAGAGGTTGAAAACCGGTTGAGAAGAATCCTCTCAGAATCGATCGGTTGAAGCAAAGATCAACGGCTATTTCTTCAAAATCTCGGAGCTAAACTGCAAATCCAACCCAAGATAAAAGCAGAACTCGAACCCGGGGAGACCCACCAACAGGGTGTGGCTGTTGGCCCAAAAGGTTACACTCTCCATTTGTTTAGAGTTTTGATGATAACAAAACAAATAAGAGCTATTTGGTACTAATAAGTTTGTTTAAGATAAGTTTCAGGTTAGTACCATATTTGGAGGCCATTGCTTAGCTATTGCAAGAACTTCTAGGTTCATGAAGCAAAGAAGGCTTTTTGCACATCAAGGAAGGAACATAGAAGAGAAGGCTCTAGCAAGGCATTACATGGCTCAAGACTTCAAGATTGCTCAAGATAATTCATTAGATTTGTTTCTAGTTTTATAGTTTTGTTAAAGAATAGTGAATAGGTTTGAAGCTCTATCACACACGTTTTTGCACACATCTTATTTCCAAAATATTTCCTATAATATGTACAAAATATTTTTGTATACAATCTTCTGCCTACAAACTCATTTTTATGTTTTATATATCTCTATTCAAAACTACTTTGTTTAATTTTAAATTCCCTTCAAAATTCTGTTTCAGTTTTGACTTTGACCTGAGCCGGTCGGTCTGTGTCAGGTCAAGTCGGTCGACCGTCCCAGTCGACCGAGGTTTTGGCAGCAGGTGCGTATTCGTGTGCACGTTTCACGGTCGACCGAGCGGTCGACCGAAACCTGCCTGACTGTAAGTTGTTTACTCTCTGTTAATTTCGGTCGACCGGGTAGTCGACCGAGAGCCTGCAACAGCTCTTTTATTTGAACTCCGGTCGATCGACCGGTCGACCGAGAGAGCCGTTTCTGCCATAACGGCTAGTTTTTTTAAACACGTTTTAAATTTGTATTTTCTGTTTCTAAACGAATTTAGGGGATATTTTCTGGGTCAAATACTTCCTAATTACTATTATGTGGGTTTACTCTTTAATCCCTAGCCCTCTCCTATAAATAGGGGTGATTAGGGTTATGTTTTAAAAACAACAAGCATTTACAAAAGTTTCATAAGTTTTCAAAGGCTTTCAAAAGAGTTTGGTCCTTGGTTTTTGTGCTGAAGAATCTCTCATCGCTGAAGTTTCATTTTCTAAACTCTCTCTATTTCATTTTCTTTTTCACTTACAATATTTGAGCTTCAAATTCTAACCATTATTCTACAGGGCTCTTGTAAGGGAAAGAGGCTTTTGCAAAAGAAAGTTTGTGGTCTTTTGATCACCAAGAGAGAACTTGTACTTGAGATTGTGGAGTTGGGTACTCCGTGTAATTGTAATTCTTTGTGAAGCTATAGTGGTTAGAAATCCTTCTGGGTGAAGGCGGGGACGTAGAGCTGGGTGCTCGAACCTCGAAAAAATTCTCGGTGTTTGTGTTTGGTTTACTTGCTCTTATCTATTGCATTATATTCTTGCTTCAATTATTTGCTTGCTTCATTTACTTGCTCTATATATACTCATTGCTTTATTCACTTGTTGCATGTTCATATTATCAATCAAATACTCATACAACAAGATTGCATTGCGCACCTCCAACTCATATCTAGAGGAATCAGGAGGAAGGAGTTCAGAGCCCTTCACGGGGTATTCGGCTTCTAGTCTTGTTTTGGGTTGATTGTTGCATTATAAATTTTATTTGTGCATTGATTAGCATTATCACCTATTCACCCCCCTCTAGGTGATTTCAATTGGTATCAGAGCTTGGACTCTAGGTTTGGCTTAACATCCTTAGAGAGATCCTTAAAATTTGCTAATCAACATTTGCATTCATCCATTCATTCACTAGTAAACATGGCCGATAACATCAAAACCCCTCCTAAATTTGATGGACTTAATTTCCCTATTTGGAAGGTTAGGATGACTATTTTCTTACAATCTTTAGGTAGCCTAGTTGCTAAATCCTTGACCAAACCCTATGTTGTACCCGATAGTGATGAAAGCACTTGGTCCGACTTTACCTATAAAGAATATGAGGCTAACTCAAAGGCCTAAAACTCCCTCCTAACCGCCTTGAATGAGGATGACCTTACACGGGTAATACATTGCCAATCCGCCTATGAGATTTGGCAACATTTGTTGATCACACACAAGGGGACATCGTAAGTAAAGAGAGCTAAGATAGATCTCTTGAGGTCCCAATATGAATCTTTTAAAATGATTGATGATGAATCTATTGATTGCATGATTACAAGGTTTACTAAAATCACCAATGGTCTTTCCTCTTTAGGTGATGATATTTCCAATGACCAAAAGGTGCGAAAAGTGATTCGGGCTCTTCCTTCTTCATGGGAGATAAAGGCCACCATCTTGAAAGAGTTGAATGACAAGGACGAAATGGACCTCATTAGTCTCATTGGAAACTTGAAGACTCATGAGATGGAAAAGAAGGCAAGAGAAGAAGCCGCTCCTCTAAAGAAGAAATCCATAGCCTTCAAGTCTTCCTTCACTCTTGATGATGATGAAGAAGAAGATGAGGAGCTCTCCCTTCTTGTGCGAAATGTGAAGAGAATGTACCGTAAGAACAAACTAAACTTTAGAAGGAAGTTTGAAGGAAAAGAGGAGAGAAGAATCATTTGCTACAATTGCCGAAAGCCTGGACACATCATGGCGGATTGCCCGGATTTCAAGAAGAAAATGACTTCCTCCTTCAAGCCAAAGAAGCAGGTTGAAAAGAAGGCCTACAAAGCCACATGGGATTCGAAAAGCGAATCCGAAGACGAGGTGGACACGGCGAACATGTGTTTCATGGCAAACACACCAAAGGTAACCTCACAACCTCTTGATGAAGAAGATGAATTAAGTAAAGAAGTTCTTGTACATGCTTTTGTTGAACTCTCGGAAACCTATGATAATAAAAAGATTGAATGTTCTAAATTGGAAAAGGAAGTTGCTTTTCTTAAAAATCAACTTGCTATTGTTTCTAGAGAAAAGATGAAATTTCTTCCAATCTCATTTCTACTCAAAATGAATTTAGTGCTTACAAAGTTTCTTGTAAAGCAAAATTTCCTAAGATTGATGAAAAAGAAATTTCTTCTTTAAAAACTAGAATTGTTGATTTTGAAAAGGTTTTGAAGGATTGTGCTTTTAACACTAAGAAACTTGAAGAAATGTTTTCTAAAAAGCACACTTCTCATGCTAAAGATTCTCATGTTAAGATTCCTCATGCTCACACTTCACACAACACTCATGCTAAATCCACACACACTCACATGTCTCACACTCACTATGCCTTTAAATATGGTAGAGTGTATAGATGTACTTATTGTGGTAAGAATGGACATTTGGCTAAGTTTTGTTATGACCAAGTAAATAGATCAAATAATCTTGTTTGGGTTAATGGCACTAACTCTTTAGGACCCAAGAAAATGTGGGTACCAAAATCAAGTCCTAAATTATTTGATGTAGGTACACACCAAGGCTCCAAGACGTAAGGAGCGGTGGTACCTTGATAGTGGTTGTTCAAGACACATGACATGGGACATCAATAACTTTACAACCCTATCAAGGTACGTGGAAGGTGGCACCGTCACCTTCGGAGATGACTCCAAGGGCACTATCATCGGTATAGGTAACATTCAAATTGGTGCATCTCCTATTATAGAAAATGTAGTTCTTGTTGATGGTTTAAAACATAACTTGCTTAGTATAAGTCAACTTTGTGATCGTGGACTTAAAGTTGTTTTTGATGACTCTTCTTGCAAGATTTTTGATTGCAAAACCAATGATGGTATTCTCACCGGATTTCGTGATGATAATGTTTATATCATAGACATGCTTAATTGGATTGTTCTACTAAATGCTTGAATGTTTTTGATGAAAATTCTTGGCTTTGGCATAGAAGATTAGGTCATGCATCTTTTGATCATCTTGCTAGGATTAATTATAAGGAATTGGTGAAGGGTATTCCTTTCTTGAAGTTTGAGTAAGACCGCATTTGTGGTGCGTGCCAACTTAGAAAACAAACCAAGTCTTCCTTCAAATCAATCAAGGATATCATGTCAACTAGGCCATTAGAATTAATTCATATGGATCTTTTGGACCAACTAAAACTAAGAGTTTAAATGGTAGTAGATTTGCATTTGTTTTAGTTGATGATTTTTCCCGTTTTACTTGGTTTTCTTTTTGGAACACAAAGATCAAACTTTTTCTCATTTCAAGATTTTTCAAAAAGGGTTGAAAAAGAAAAAGGTTTTTCGATTTTGAAAATAAGGAGTGATAGAGGTGGTGAGTTTGTTAACCAACTCTTCATGACTTATTGTGATTAAAAGGGAATCAAGCATGAAATGTCATGTCCTAGAACTCCACAACAAAATGGAGTTATAGAAAGGAAAAATAGAACACTTCAAGAGATGGCTAGGACCATGATAAGTGAATATGACCTCCCTCAATATCTATGGGTATATTTCAAAGTCTTTGGATGCAAGTGTTTTGTTTTGAATACTAGAGACAATTTGGGTAAATTTGATGCTAAGGCTTATGAAGCTATTTTTGTTGGATATTCTTCTACTAGTAAAACTTATAGAGTATTCAATAGATCTTCTCTTACCATTGAAGAATCCATGCATGTTAAATTTGAAGAATCTAATGTGGTTGTTGAGAATGTTGTAGAGATTGACCCATTAGGTGAAGACATGGACAGACTATCCTTGAAGGACTCACCCGCTCAAGAAGAAAAGTAAGAACCCATTGGTGATGTTCAAGAGGATAAAGAGGAAAGCTCTCAACCGCTTCCTAAAGATTGGAGATACGCTACAAATCACCCCAAGGAACTCATCTTAGGTGATGTATCTAAAGGGGTAACAACTCGCTCCAAGCTCCATGACTTATGTGGTAACTTTGCATTCATTTCTCATTTTGAACCCAAAAGCATCCTCGAAGCCGAGGTGGACTCATATTGGTTGCTAGCCATGCAAGAGGAACTCAATCAATTTGAGCGCAACCAAGTTTGGCACCTTATACCTAGGCCTCACGATAGACCAATAATTGGTACTAAGTGGATCTTTAGGAACAAGATGGATGAGTCCGATAATGTCATTAGGAATAAAGCTAGGTTAGTGGCCCAAGGTTACACTCAAGTTGAGGGAATTGACTTTGAGGAGACCTTTGCACCCGTAGCACGGCTTGAAGCCATACGGATGACACTAGCTTTTGCATCTTTTAAAAGTTTTAAACTTTTTCAAATGGATGTGAAAAGTGCATTTTTGAATGGTTTTATAATGAAGAAGTTTATGTTGAACAACCTCCCGGTTTTGTTAATCATGTTCATCCTAATTTTGTTTTTAAACTTGATAAAGCTTTGTATGGATTGAAACAAGCTCCAAGAGCTTGGTATGAAAGGCTTTCTAGTTTTCTCATTTCAAATGATTTTGTTAAAGGCAAAGTAGACACAACTCTTTTTACTAAGCATGTTGATAATGACATTTTAATTGTGCAAATTTATGTTGATGATATAATTTTTAGATCTACTAATGAGTTTTTATGCAAGGAGTTTGAAAAGGTTATGCAATGTGAGTTTGAAAATGTCTTCCATGGGTAAATTGAATTTCTTTCTTGGACTCCAAATCAAGCAATTGCAAGATGGGAATTTCATATGTCAAGCCAAGTACGCAAAGGAACTCGTAAAGAAGTTTGGACTTGAAGGCTCTAAAGTTTGCAACACTCCCATGGCAACTACAATCAAGCTTGATAAGGATGACCAAGATAAAAATGTTGATATTAAATTGTATAGAAGCATGATAGGTAGTCTTTTGTATTTGACGGCAAGTAGGCCGGACATAATGTTTAGTGTGTGTCTTTGTGCTAGATTCCAATCGTGTCCTAAAGAGTCCCATCTTATTGCGGTAAAACGCATCATTCGTTATATTAAGGGCACAATTGGAATGGGTCTATGGTATCCGAAAACCGGAGATTTCTCAATGACGAGTTATTCGGATGCCGACTATGCGGGTTGTAGAGTAGATAGAAAGAGTACTAGTGGGACATGTCAATTTCTTGGTAATTGTCTTGTTTCATGGTCCTCTAGGAACAAAATTCCGTAGCTCTCTCAACCGCCGAGGCGGAGTATGTTGCCGCGGGGGCTTGTTGTGCACAAGTCCTTTGGATGAAACATACTCTCCTTGATTATGATTTGCATTATAACCATATAAAAATATTTTGTGATAATACTAGTACTATACATATGACTAAGAATGCAAATCAACATAGTAAGACCAAGCACATTGAGATTAGATATCACTTTCTTAAAGATCATTTTGAGAAAGGTGATATAGATATTGATTATGTTTCTATGGATTTGCAACTTGCCGATATTTTCACTAAACCACTTGATTTTGCTCGATTCTCCTTTATTTGTGGTGAACTTAATATTTGTGTTATTGAATAAAAATGTTTTCTTAACCCTTTTTGATGTATGACAAAAGGGGGAGAATAAGTTTATATATGAGTTTATATGGTTTTGGTTCCATATGAATTTATATGTAAACGTATTTTCAAAGTGTTTTTTTTATAATTACTATATCTGTGTTTTATGTCTCATGGTTTTTAGTCTCATGGTTTTTGCCTGCAATTCACCTCTCTTTTATTTGTTTTGTATAGCATAATTTGAGGGGGAGCTTTCTCCTCCCCTATATTTTTGTTTATAGCCTATTTGTTTTGTCATCATCAAAAAGGGGGAGATTGTTGGCCCAAAAGGTTACACTCTCCATTTGTTTAGAGTTTTGATGATAACAAAACAAATAAGAGCTATTTGGTACTAATAAGTTTGTTTAAGATAAGTTTCAGGTTAGTACCATATTTGGAGGCCATTGCTTAGCTATTGCAAGAACTTCTAGGTTCATGAAGCAAAGAAGGCTTTTTGCACATCAAGGAAAGAACATAGAAGAGAAGGCTCTAGTAAGGCATTGCATGGCTCAAGACTTCAAGATTGCTCAAGATAATTCATTAGATTTGTTTCTAGTTTTATAGTTTTGTTAAAGAATAGTGAATAGGTTTGAAGCTCTATCACACACGTTTTTGCACACATCTTATTTCCAAAAATATTTCCTATAATATGTACAAAATATTTTTGTATACAATCTTCTGCCTACAAACTCATTTTTATGTTTTATATATCTCTATTCAAAACTACTTTGTTTAATTTTAAATTCCCTTCAAAATTCTGTTTCAGTTTTGACTTTTGACCTGAGCCGGCCGACCGACCGGCCGACCGACCCTGTGTCAGGTCAAGTCGGTCGACCGTCCCAGTCGACCGAGGTTTTGGCAGCAGGTGCGTATCCGTGTGCACGTTTCACGGTCGACCTAGCGGTCGACCGAAACTTACCTGACTGTAAGTTGTTTACTCTCTTTTAATTTCGGTCGACCGGGCAGTCGACCGAGAGCCTGCAATGGCTCTTTTATTTGAACTCCGGTCGACCGACCGGTCGACCGAGAGAGCCATTTCTGCCATAACGGCTAGTTTTTTTAAACACGTTTTAAATTTGTGTTTTCCGTTTCTAAACGAATTTAGAGGATATTTTATGGGTCAAATACTTCCTAATTACTATTATGTGGGTTTACTCTTTAATCCCTAGCCCTCTCCTATAAATAGGGGTGATTAGGGTTATGTTTTAAAAACAACAAGCATTTACAAAAGTTTCATAAGTTTTCAAAGGCTTTCAAAAGAGTTTGGTCCTTGGTTTTTGTGCTGAAGAATCTCTCATCGCTGAAGTTTCATTTTCTAAACTCTCTCTATTTCATTTTCTTTTTCACTTACAATATTTGAGCTTCAAATTCTAACCATTATTCTAAAGGGTTCTTGTAAGGGAAAGAGACTTTTGCAAAAGAAAGTTTGTGGTCTTTTGATCACCAAGAGAGAACTTGTACTTGAGATTGTGGAGTTGGGTAATCCGGTGTAATTGTAATTCTTTGTGAAGCTATAGTGGTTAGAAATCCTTCTGGGTGAAGGCGGGGACGTAGAGCTGGGTGCTCGAACCTCGGAAAAATTCTCGGTGTTTGCGTTTGGTTTACTTGCTCTTATCTATTGCATTATATTCTTGCTTCAATTATTTGCTTGCTTCATTTACTTGCTCTATATATACTCATTGCTTTATTCACTTGTTGCATGTTCATATTATCAATCAAATACTCATACAACAAGATTGCATTGCGCACCTCTAACTCATATCTAGAGGAATCAGGAGGAAGGAGTTCAGAGCCCTTCACGGGGTATTCGGCTTCTAGTCTTGTCTTGGGTTGATTATTGCATTATAAATTTTTATTCGTGCATTGATTAGCATTATCACCTATTCACCCCCCTCTAGATGATTTCAGTGGCCACCTGACCATACCCTGGCCGCGGAAACGCGGCCAAAGCCGCGTTTTCGCGGCTTGGTTGGGGAGTTAGGGGGAGCGTTTGCTCCCCCGATCTCCCCGGGATCCTCCTCGTGTGGGTTATGCCTATAAAAAGTCAGTACTTACACTGAAAATGGGACGACCATGCAGTGATAGGATTTAGACTAGTTTTCCATTTTTTAGTTTAGGTTTTTGTTTCTCTTTTTCATGTAATTTTAGTTTTTATTTATGTAATTCAGAGGAGATCAGACTTTCAACAAAGAACAAGAATGAAGCTTGAACTGAGAGTGACATCGGTGTAAGGTTTCTTTCATTTCTTTGATCGTTATGAAATCGAATCTATGTTCTTTATTTGTATATACTTCTTTTTAGTTTTCTTCTTCTTCTTCTTTTCTACTTCACTTTTCTTTTGGTACAATTGTCTTCCAAGTGAGTCTAAAAGTATCGAAAGAGCCTTGCCTTTGCGAGTACCACCGATAGCTCATGACGATGGAATTGAGTCTCTCTCTGTATCATTTCATGCTTGAGTTGTCTTGATGATGTAATGTGGAAGAGACCAATACTCAACTCTTATGGGCTATGCGCTGATTGCCTCCACTTTAAGGTAACATCTTCGCTGAAGACTCAAGGTAAGCTTTTGGTGAAAAGAAGGTAAGTAGTTATTTTTATTTCTTTTCTTTTATTTCTGTAAATTAAATCACCAACACCATATCTTCTAAATCACTTCTTTCCCAACTCATTTGTACATAGTCGCTTTCTTTCCCATTTCTTTGTAAATAGTCATTCTCCATTCTTTTCCACTTTCTCATTCTACCATTTTCTCTCTAACCTTAACATAACTCGTTTTCATTTTCATTTCTTAAAAACAAAGAAGAACTTTCGTTTTGTCTTCATTAAGATTTCAATAAAGAACCGTGAACGCTTCTATCGCAAACCCTCCTTGTGGATCACGACCCGCATAGCCACTTGCTATAGCGGTAAGAATTGAGCACCTGCACATCTTTATTCTTAGATCTAAAATTCTGTATTTTGTGTGCAGGTTTAAGCTTCAATCAAATTTTTGGCGCCGTTGCCGGGGAGGGTAACGGTTTCATTGAAATCTGATTTTTATTGAAAATTTTTTTAGAACTAAAACGAATTTTCTTCTCTGTTGCAGGTTATAGGGCAAGCAAAGCAGGAAAATAAGATTGCAGTAATATATAAGTGGTCTTGGGCCTCTGCTCTAGAAAGCAGAGACCAAGTGCCCTCTGATTTGCCGCATTTTCTCGGCCAAAGCCGCGGATCCGCGACAAAAAGGAGTTGACTACTAATAGGTTTTTCGCAGGGTTGCTTTCTTTGCAAAAACATAGCTGCTGCAAATCTTAATTCTTATATGCCATCACATAAGCCTGCTAATAAATCAACAGTAAAACGTTTGTTGAAAAAGATAAAAAATTGATTAGACGTTTGCATTTTTAGGCACGTGTCTTTTCAATTCATTTATTTTACTGTTGAAGAGTGCTGGAGCAAGGTACGTTCGCATTGAGACTCATCTCTTGGTTGATTTACATCGCTTTGAGTGAATCTTATTTACATATCTTGTACACTTGCACAAATTGATTTTAAGGGCACCACCCATTAACAAGATAAGGTGGGGATTTAATCGCCCTTCCTTGGCCCACAAATCAGATTCCAAGCACTCACTAACCCAAGTCTAACTTAAAATGAGTAGACGTTGGCCCTAGGGACATCTCGGACTCAATTAGGAGATTATCCTAAGGGGGAAAGGTGTTGGAATTTGACTCCTGCCAAATCAGTGTCTAGGAAAGGGATTAAGGGCCGAAAGCCCGAAGATTGGTGGTTATTTAATTAAGGAACGTCTTTGACGGAAAACCTCCCACCAATCTTGCCCTGACCTGACTGATTAGCTTGTGGTCAAAGTCTGCATTAAACCTCCCGTTGACAGTCTAATCAGTTAGGAGTCGTCTTGGTCATAGGTCTACCCTAACTTAGGTTAGAATTTTTTCTTTTTTTTGTTTGCATATTTGTTTGTTTTTGTTTGTGTTCTATTGTGTGATATGACTTATAATAACAATTTTTTCAATTTTAATAGTAATCCATATTACACACCGACTTCATTTTCGGATATTACCAACCCCGCATATCATAACTTTAACCAACCTAGTGTGCCGGATTGGTCTTATCCGAATCAATATAACCCATGTCCCCAATCTTATAACTATAATTTTCATAATGATTTCAACTCTTCACAGAGTTAGTGGGGATTCACCTCCCCGAGTCCAATTTTCAACCAACTTGTCCTCCTTCTCCACCTTGTCCACAATATTTTCAAGAGTCATACTCAGTTCCACCAGTCCAAAATAGAAAACTATCAATTTTGGAAATGAGTATGCGTGAGTCCAAACACAAATCCCAAAATCTGATGGACTCACAATTTCACCACCAATTCCAAGACAACACTTCATCTTTTCAACAAGACGATGAACCTATCAACTATGAAAAGATGCTTGAAGCCATGACTCAGGCTTAAAAACGCTCGTAATCGTGACATAGATATGATAGTCCAAACTCTACGTTCTCACCGTTTGACCAGTTCTGATGTCACTAACCATTCTGTTCGAGCCGAAGAGTCATGTTGTTTGGAAATCAAGGTTCCATTTCAGAACAATCATTTGACCTTGCCCAAACTACAAATTTTAAAAAAGATATTGACAGTTTGGCAAGTTATTCCTTTCCTGAAATAGAACTTGAAAATGAATATGATCATGAACCTCAACTTAGTGATTCAATTCTACTTCCTGATTCAATTATGACTCCGGTGTCTTCACCTGATTTCAATCTTTTTCCCGAGTCAACATTGGATCCTGTGCCAATTCATCATGAAATTGAATCACCTATTTTTGATGATCATATTGAACTTGACCAATTTTACACTTTTGAAAATCCTATTGACAAATTGGCAAGTTCTCATTTATTTGATATTGAACTCAATGAGATATGTGACCTAGATTCTCAAATCTGTGATCCAGTTCAACTTTCTGAATCAATATTGACTCATATTTTGTTACCAAACTTGAGTAATATTTTAGAGTCAGTTTTGATTCCCCCACCTATCATTCTTGAACTTGAATCACCAATATTAAGTCACATTCCATTGTTGGAAAATAAATGTGGACTTGAGTTTCAACTTCTTGACTTGGATCCACTTCCTGAACCAATCTCGACTCCTGAACCTTTACTTGACTTAAGTCACCTTCCTGAGTCGGTATTAGTTCCTGTACTTCTTGAGTCCAAGTCAATCATTCTATCTTTTCACACTCCATTCTGGGACGAGGTGGTTGACAAATTTGACTCCGAAATCAATTATGGAATTTGAAAATTAGATGGGGTCAAATATTTAATAAAAATCCTTCATGGATACACAATTTTAATGGGTTATATTAAAGAAATTTCTGGTGGGTTCCTCAGAACTCCACAAAAAGTTGATTGGGCCGCATTTCGTGGACCAATCAGACCACCACCGGAACCACCACCTTAAGGTAACATTTTCCTTCCCTTTCGTCTTTTTCATGCATCTATGTATTAATTCATACATTGAGGACAATGCATGAGATAGGTGTGGGGGAGGGTCTAACATAACTTAGGTTTTTTTCTTTTTATTAAAAAAAAATTAACATTTTCTTTACTTTTAAAAACTTTTGGAAAATAGAAATAATATTTTGACATATTTTTTGTAAGAAATTAAGTTAATTTTAAGGAATCGGAAAATCCAAATTAGGATTTCTTATACTTGGTCAAAATAAGATTATTTGTTTGATTTTTAGGTTTAGGAAGAAAATTTGTCAAAGTAACTTAGTCTTGATCTTTACCTTGATGAAATATGCACACTTCATATACTTACACACTTAGGGTTCAAAAACAAAGATTCTTATGCCTTATATATATATATATATATATATATATATATATATATATATATATATATATATAATATCTATGAAAAATGAACAAGTCTAATTATTGATTAGCTAGGTGCTTTGGCCTAAGCAAGCCTTAGTATTTATGCGAAAGATGATTAGATAAGTTTAAAAAAAAAATAAAATCCTCTGATTAAGATGGTATTTGTGCATAATAAAGCATAAGTATTCACGCCTAAAAGTGGTTCATATAATAAAATCCTTAGTTTTGTGGCCTTGTTTGCTCGAGTCCTTAAGTCCTTGGGGTGTTTTCTCACCCGGTGCCCTAAGACTATTTGGTTTGGGAGTCATCGATTAAAGGCTCGTTACATGGGCAGATTAGAAAGCCTAATAGAACTAAGGAATAATACCACCAAAAAAAAAAAAAAAAACATATATATATATATATATATATATATATATATATATATTATATATATATATATAAATAAGGCATAAGAGTTAGAATTAATGAACCCTTCGTCAAAATTTTCACGATCACAAGGTGCATATGACTTAGGGTAAAGTAATAGACTAGATGAGAAGTACAATTTGACTCCTTACTTTGATTGATAACAAATTTTTGAATAGAGACTAAGTTTAGGAATGAAAAATTCAGTCTTCCTATAACTTATAGATTGCTTAAATCTTACAATTATATTTCAAATATTTTTCTTTTCAAAATGCTTTTCGAAAATACTAACTCTTTGTTTCCCTTTCTTTATGGATTTTGTGGGTGTAATCCGCTGAAAACCCTACGAGACAAAACTCGTCCTCTAGGGGAAACCTAGAGGTTTAACGGCTTGTTGCACATGCTCAGTGCAATCGCGTGACCTGCGAAAGTGGTCTAATAATCCTTAGTATAGTTTAGTTATTTGCTCGAGGATAAGCAAAAGATAGGTATGGGGGTGTGATTGGTCGCTAATGTTGCATATTTAGTATCATATTTCCATACTTATTATAGAATAAAATCTGCATTGTCCTAATTAAATGTTTAATTTATTTGCAGGCCCATTCTTTAAGGAGATGAAGAGAAATGAGCCCAAAAGCCCACCAAAATTCTGAATTAAATCAGAATTAATTCGAGCTCACTGAATCTGGGCAAAATCAAAAGGTTGAAAACCGGTTGAGAAGAATCCTCTCAGAATCGATCGGTTGAAGCAAAGATCAACGGCTATTTGTTCAAAATCTCGGAGCTAAACTGCAAATCCAACCCAAGATAAAACCAGAACTCGAACCCGGGGAGACCCACCAACAGGGTGTGGCCACGTGGCCACACCCTGGCCGCGGAAACGCAGCCAAAGCCGCGTTTCCGCGGCTTGGTTGGGGAGTTAGGGGGAGCGTTTTCTCCCCCGATCTCCCCGGGATCCTCCTCGTGTGGGTTATGCCTATAAAAGACAGTACTTACACTGAAAATGGGACGACCATGCAGAGATAGGATTTAGACTAGTTTTCATTTTTTAGTTTAGGTTTTTGTTTCTCTTTTTCATATAATTTTAGTTTTAATTTATGTAATTCAGAGGAGATCAGACTTTCATCAAAGAACAAGAATGAAGCTTGAGCTGAGAGTGACACCGGTGTAAGGTTTCTTTCATTTCTTTGATCGTTATGAAATCAAATCTATGTTCTTTATTTGTATGTACTTCTTTTTAGTTTTCTTCTTCTTCTTCTTTTCTACTTCACTTTTCTTTTTGGTACAATTGTCTTCCAAGTGAGTCTAAAAGCATCGAAAGAGCCTTGCCTTTGCGAGTGCCACCGATAGCTCATGACGATGGAATTGAGTCTCTCTCTGTATCATTTCATGCTTGAGTTGTCTTGATGATGTAATATGGAAGAGACCAATACTCAACTCTTATGGGCTATGTGCTGATTGCCTCCACTTCAAGGTAACATCTTCGCTAAAGACTCAAGGTAAGCTTTTGGTGAAAAGAAGGTAAGTAATTATTTTTATTTCTTTTCTTTTATTTCTGTAAATTAAATCACCAACACCATATCTTCCAAATCACTTCTTTCCCAACTCATTTGTACATAGTCGCTTTCTTTCCCATTTCTTTGTAAATAGTCATTCTCCATTCTTTCCACTTTCTCATTCTACCATTTTCTCTCTAACCTTAACATAACTCGTTTTCATTTTCATTTCTTAAAAACAAAGAAGAACTTTCGTTTTGTCTTCATTAAGATTTCAATAAAGAACCGTGAACGCTTCTATCGCAAAACCCTCCTTGTGGATCACGACCCGCATAGCCACTTGCTATAGCGGTAAGAATTGAGCACCTGCACATCTTTATTCTTAGATCTAAAATTCTGTATTTTGTGTGCAGGTTTAAGCTTCAATAAATCTTCCATTAATGAATGTGAATTATTTATAGATGAATTGGGTGAAGCTTTTGAAGAACTTTCTCATGAAGTGTTTGAAAATGAAAAAGGAAAATGAACTTCTTCAAATCAATTAGTTATCATTTCCAAAGAAAAAGAGCTTTTTTCTTCTGCTCTTCATAAGGCACAAAAGGATTTTGATGCACACAAAATTTCTTGTAATGCTAATTTTCTTTTATTGATAAAATTGAGATTTTCACTTTGAAAACAAAAATTAATATCTTGAGCAATATTTTGAAAAAGTGAGAATTTTACGAGGCTAGATTAGAAACTATGTTTCCTAGGCAAACTCAAAGGAAACCACACACTCCTTATGTTTCACATGCTCATAAACAACATCAAGCACACCATGCCACACACACACTTCACATGCTTATCATGCTCATGCACATCATGCTTTTTTATACGCCAAGGTGTACTCATGCACCTACTGTGGCCGCAAAGGTCCCTTGGCTAAGTTTTGTTATGATTGACTTAATGTTTCAAATGTTCATGTTTGAGTTTGTAAGACTAACAATGTAGGACCCAAGAATTTTGATACCAAAGTCAACATCTTTATCAATTGATGTAGGTACACACTAAGGCTCCAAGAAGTACGGAGCGGTGGTATCATGATAGTGATTGCTCAAGGCACATGATATAGGACATCAACAATTTTGTAACTCTATCAAGGTATGATGAAGATGTCACCGCCACCTTTGGAGATGATTCAAAGAGAAAAATCATTGGTATAGATAATATCAAAATTGGCTCATCTTCTTTAATTAAAAAATTGTTTTGGTCAAAGGTCTCAAGCACAATTTCTTGAGCATTAGCCAACTTTGTGACAAAGATTTTAAAGTTTCTTTTAATGATTTCACTTGTAATATTTTATACAAGAAAACAAATACTTGTATTCTTTCTGATTTTCGTGAAAACAATGTTTACATGGTCGATACATTGAATTTACATTGCAATGACACTTTAAATGTTTTTAATGAAAATTCTTGGTTATGGCATAGGAGACTTGGCTTTTCCTTTCACCATATATCCCGAATTAATTCTAAGGAATTAGTGAAGGGTATTCCTTATTTGAACTTTGAAAAGGACCGCGTTTGTGATGCGTGTCAACTTGAAAAATAATCCAAGTCCTCTTTTAAAGCCATTAAGGATATCATGCCATCTACGCAATTAGAGTTAATCCATATAAATTTATTTGATCTAACTAAAATCAAAAGTGTTAATGGTAACCATTTTGTTTTGTTCTAGTTGACATTTTTTCAAGATTTATATCAGTTTTCTTTTAGAAACTAAAGATGAAGCTTTTTTGCATTTTCATATTTTTAGAAAAAGAGTTGAGAAAGAACAAGATTTTTCGATTTTAAGCATAAGGAGTGGTAGAGGTGGTGAATTCATCAACCATTTTTTTATCACCTATTATGAGAAAAAGGAATTAAACATGAGTTATCTTGGTCTAGAACTCCAAAATAAAATGGAGTCATTAAAAGGAAGAATCGCACTCTTCAAGAAATGACTAGGATAATGATTAGTGAATACGGATGTGAGTAGGACTCCCTCAATATCTATGGGCTGAGGTCTAAGCACTTCATGTTACATATCGAATAGAGTTTACTTTTATAAAAACACTTCTAAAACCTCTTTTGAGATTTATTATTTCTGAAAACCAACTATTTCATATTTTAGAATTTTTGCTTGTAAATGTTTTATTTTGAACACTAAGGACAGTTTAGGTAAATTTGGTACCAAGTCTCATGAAGCTATATTTGTTAGATATTCACACATTAGTAAGCTTATAGAATCTTCAATAAGTCAACTTTGACTATTGAAGCGTATATACATATCAAGTTTGAAGAATCTAATGCTCTTGTGGAGAATGTTACAGAAATTGATTCCTTAGGAGAAAACATAGAGAAAATATCATTGAAGGACTCACCAATGTAAGAAGAAGACAAGCCAAAGGATGATGAACATGGTAAAGTTCAGGATGTTGAAGTGGAGCCAACTCAACCACTTCCAAAGGATTGGAAATATGCTACAAACTGTCCCAAGAAGCTCATCATAGGTGATGTATCTTAGGGGTAACTACTCGCTTCAAATTCTATGATATTTGGGGCCATTTTGCGTTCATCTCTCAATTGAGCCCAAGAACATCCTCGAAGCCGAGGCGACTCATGTTGGTTGTTTGCAATGCAAGAAGAGCTCAATGAATCTGAGCATAACAAAGTTTGACACCTTATTTCTAAGCCCTATAATAGGCCAACCATTGGCGCTAAATGAATTTTTAGGAATAAGTTACATAAGTTGGGAAATATTATTAGGAAAGCTAGATTAGTGGCCCAAAGTTACACTCAAATCGAAGGTATTGATTTTGAGAAAACCTTTGCACCGGTAGCACGACTTGAAGTCATACGGATAACACTTGTTTTTACTTCATTCAAAGATTTCTAGCTTCTTCAAATGGATATTAAAAGTGCATTTTTGAATGATTTTATCGAAGAGAAGGTGTATGTTGAACAACCCCCTAGGTTTGTTGACTCTACATATCCAAATTTTATTTTTAAACTTGATAAAGTTTTATATGGTTTAAAACAAGCTCCAAGAGCTTGGTTTGAAAGCTTTCAAGCTTTCTTGTTTCTAATGGTTTTGTTAAAAGCAAAGTTGACATTACCTTTTTACAAAGCATGTAGATAATGTTATCCTAATTGTACAAATAGATGATGATATTATTTTTGGATCTACTAATGAAAAGCTTGAGCAACATAAACTTCTTCATTTATAAAACCATTCAAAAATGCACTTTTCACATCCATTTGAAAAAGTTTAAATTTTTGAAAGATGCAAAAGCTAGTGTCATCCGTATGGCTTCAAGCCGTGCTACGAGTGCAAAGGTCTCCTCAAAGTCAATTCCCTCAACTTGAGTGTAACCATGGGCCACTAACCTAGCCTTATTCCTAATCACATTTTCGGACTCATCCATCTTGTTTCTAAAGATCCACTTAGTACCAATTATTGGTCTATCGTGGGGCCTAGGAACAAGGTGCCAAACTTGGTTGCGCTCAAATTGATTGAGTTCCTCTTGCATGGCTAGCAACCAATATGAGTCCGCCTCGGTTTCGAGGATGCTCTTGGGTTCAAATGAGAAATGAAAGCAAAGTTACCACATAGGTCATGGAGTTTGGAGCGAGTTGTTACCCCTTTAGATGCATCACCTAAGATGAGCTCCTTGGGATGATTTGTAGCGTATCTCCAAGCTTTAGGAAGCGGTTGAGAGCTTTCCTCTTTATCCTCTTGAACATCACCAATTGATTCTAGCTTTTCTTCTTGAGCGGGTGAGTCCTTCAAGGATAGTCTCTCCATGTCTTCACTTAATGGGTCAATCTCTACAACATTCTCAACAACCACATTAGATTCTTCAAATTTAACATGCATGGATTCTTCAATGGTAAGTGAAGATCTATTGAATATTCTATAAGCTTTACTAGTTGTAGAATATCCAACAAAGATTGCTTCATAAGCCTTAGCATCAAATTTACCCAAGTTATCTTTAGTGTTCAAAACAAAACACTTGCATCCAAAAACTTTGAAATATGCAACATTAGGTTTTCTAGAATGATACATTTCAAAAGATGTTTTGGAAGAATTTTTACATAAATAAATACGATTTGATATATAGCATGCGGTGTTTACGGCCTCGGCCCATAGATATTGAGGGAGGTCATACTCACTTATCATTGTCCTAGCCATCTCTTGAAGTGTTCTATTTTTCCTTTCTACAACTCCATTTTGTTGTGGAGTTCTAGGACAAGACATTTCATGCTTAATTCCCTTTTCATCACAATAAGTCATGAAGAGTTGGTTAACAAACTCACCACCTCTATCACTCCTTCTTCTCAAAATCGAAAAACCCTTTTCTTTTTCAACTCTTTTTCGAAAAATCTTAAAATGAGAAAAAGTTTGATCTTTGTGTTCTAAGAAGAAAACCAAGTGAAACGGGAAAAATCATCAACTAAAATAAATGCAAATCTACTACCATTTAAGCTCTTAGTTTTAGTAGGTCCAAAAAGATCCATATGAATTAATTCTAAAGGCCTAGTTGACATGATATCCTTGATTGGTTTGAAGGAAGACTTGGTTTGTTTCCCAAGTTGGCACGCACCACAAATGCGGTCTTTCTCAAACTTCAAGTAAGGAATACCCTTCACCAATTCCTTAGAATTAATCCTAGAAAGATGGTCAAAAGATGCATGTCCTAATCTTCTATGCCAAAGCCAAGAATTTTCATCAAAAGCATTTAAGCATTTAGTAGAACATTCCACATTAAGCATGTCAATGATATAAACATTATCATCACGAAAACCGGTGAGAATACAATCATTTGTTTTAACATCAAAAATCTTGCAAGAAGAATCATCAAAAACAACTTTAAGTCCACGATCACAAAATTGACTAATGCTAAGCAAATTATGTTTCAAACCATCAACAAGTACAACATTTTCTATAATGGGAGATGCACCAATTTGAATGTTACCTATACCGATGATAGTGCCTTTGGAGTCATCCCCGAAGGTGACGGAGCCACCTTCCTCGTACCTTGATAGGGTTGTAAAGTTATTGATATCCCACGTCATGTGTCTTGAACAACCACTATCAAGGTACCACCGCTCCCTATGTCTTGGAGCCTTGGTGTGTACCTACATCAAATAATTTAGGACTTGATTTTGGTACCCACATTTTCTTGGGTCCTAAAGGGTTAGTTTCATTAACCCAAACAAGATTATTTGATCTATTTACTTGGTCATAACAAAATTTAGCCAAATGTCCATTCTTACCACAATATGTGCATCTATACACTCTACCATATTTAAAAGTATAGTGAGTGTGTGATTTGTGAGCATGAGAGTTGTGAGCATGAAAAGATTTAGCATGTGTAGTGTGAGCATGAGGAATCTTAACATGTGAAACTTTAGCATGAGAGGTGTGCTTTTTAGAAAATATTTCTTCAAGTTTCTTAGTGTTAAAAGCATAATCCTTTAAAGTCTTTTCAAAATCAACAATCCTTGTTTTTAAAGAAGAAATTTCTTTTTCATCAACCATAGGAGATTTTGCCTTACAAGAAACCTTGTAGGCACTAAATTCTTCTTGAATAGAAATGAGATTAGAAGAAATATCATCTTTTTCTTTAGAAACCATAGCAAGTTGATTTTTAAGAAAAGCAACTTCTTTTTGCAATTTAAAACATTCAATCTTCTTATTATCATAAGTTTCGGAAAGTTCAACAAAAGCATGAACAAGAACTTCCTTACTTAATTCATCATCCTCATCATCAAGAGGTTGAGGGGTTACCTTTGGTGTTTTTGCCATGAAACACATATTCGCTATATCCGCCTCTTCCTCGGACTCGCTTTCCGAATCCCAAGTTGCCTTGTAAGCTTTCTTTTCTTCCGGTTTCTTTGGCTTGAAGGAGGAGGTCATCTTCTTCTTGAACTCCGGGCAATCCGCCATGATATGTCCGGGCTTCCGGCAATTGTAGCAAATAATTCTTCTCTCCTCTTTGCCTTCGAATTTTCTTCGGAAGTTGAGCTTGTTCCTCCGGTACATCCTCTTCACATTTCGCACAAGGAGGGAGAGCTCCTCATCTTCTTCTTCATCTTCTTCATCGTCCTCAAGAGTGGATGAAGACTTGAAGGCTATGGACTTCTTCTTTAGTGGAGCGGCCTCTTCTCTTGCTTTCTTTTCCATCTCATGGGTTTTTAAGTTCCAATGAGACTAATGAGGTCCATCTCATCCTGGTCGTTCAATTCTTTTAAGGTGGTGGCCTTGATCTCCCAAGATGTAGGAAGAGCCCGAATCACTTTCCGCACCTTTTGATCAATGGAGATATCATCACCTAAAGAAGAAAGAGCATTGGTGATTTTAGTAAATCTAGTAATCATACAATCAATAGATTCTTCATCAATCATTTTATAGGATTCATATTGGGACCTCAAGAGATCTATCTTAGCTCTCTTGACTTGTGAAGTCCCATCGTGTGTGACCAATAAATGTTGCCAAATCTCATAGGCGGATTGGCAATGAATTACCCGTGTAAGGTCATACTCATTCAAGGCGGTTAGAAGGGAATTTTGGGCCTTGGAGTTAGCCTCATATTCTCTAAAGGTAAGGTCGGTCCATGTGCTCTCATCACTATCGGTGCTATATAGGGTTTGGTCAAGGATTTAGCAACTAAGCTACCTAAGGATTGCAAAAAGATAGTCATCCTAACCTTCCAAATAGGGAAGTTGAGTCCATCAAATTTAGGAGGGGTTTTGATGTTATCGGCCATGTTTACTAGTGATGACAAATGGAATGCAAATGTTGATTAGCAAATTTTAAGGATCTCTCTAAGGATGTTAAGCCAAACCTAGAGTCCAAGCTCTGATACCAATTGAAAATCACCTAGAGGGGGGGGTGAATAGGTGATAATGCTAATCAATGCACAATTTAAAAATATGATGCAACAATCGTCCAAAACAAGACTAAGAGCCGAATGCCCGTGAAGGGTTCTGAACTCCTTCCTCCTGATTCCTCGTGAAAATGAGTTGGAGGTGCGCAATACAACCTTGTTGTATGGGACAAAGATTGACAAGATGAATGGAAACAAGTGAATGTAGCAATGACATTCAAAAGCAAGCAACACTAGCAATGAAAGTAGAGCAAGAACAAGGAAAAGTAAACCAAACGCAAACACAAAGAATTAATATCGAGGTTCGAGCACCCAGCTCTACTTCCCCGCCTTCCCCAGAAGGATTCCAACCACTTCCACTATCATAAAGACGTCACAAATACACTGGAGTACCCAACTCCACAAACTCAAGTACAAGTTCTCTCTTGGTAGTCAAAAGACCACAAACTTTCTCTTTCAAAATTCTCTTCCCTTACAAAGGTCCTTAGAGAACAATGAGTAGGAATGAAGCTCTTGTGTGCAAAGAGAAAAGAAAATGAAATCAGAGAATTCTTGAAAACACTTCAGAAAATGAGAGAGAATTTCAGCATAAAAACCAAGAAACCAAGCTTTTTTGAATGCCTTAAACTTGTGGAAATTTTGATAATTTTTCTAGTAATAATTGGTAATCCAATCTCTCCCCAAACACCCTATTTATAGGAGAGGGATAGGTTTAGAGATAAAACAGATTAAGGCTAATCAGAAGGTATTAAACCCAAAACAAGTCATTTAAACTCACTTAAGTGAGAAAAGGACAAAAATTAAACCTGCTCAGAAACTAGCGTTACTGTTCAAACGGCTAGTCCGGTCGACCGGCCCGGTCGACCGCTAGTACAAAAAATATAGCCGTTTGCAGGCTACGGTCGACCGGCCCGGTCGACCCAAACAAACAGAGAGTAAGTCTAGACTTACAGTTAGGCTCGTCTCGGTCAACCGTCACGGTCGACCGTGAAACGTGCACACTGATACGTGCAACTGCCAGAGCCACGGTCGACCCGGGCGGTCGACCGGCAACGCCTGTCATAGGCACGGTCGACTCGGGCGGTCGACCGGCTCAGGCCAAAAATCATTTTTCAAACAGAATTTTGAGGAGATAAATATTTTTATCAAAGATGTTTTAAATAGGAATAAGTATAAAACATAAATATGAATTTGTAGGTAGAGGATTTTGTATCAAATATTTTTGTATAATTTATATGAAATAAACTTAGAAAAAAGATGCGCGCAAAAACGTGTGTGATGGAGCTTCAAACCTATTCACTATTCTTTAACAAAACTCTAAACTAAAACAATCTAATAAATTATCTTGAGCAATCTTGAAGTCTTGAGCCAAGCTACGCCTTGCTAGAGCCTTCACTTCTATGTTCCTTCTATGATGTCCAATATGCCTTCTTTGCTTCATGAACCTAGAAATTCTTGCAATAGCTAAGCAATGGCCTCCAAATATGGTACAAACCTGAAACTTATCTTAACAAACTAATTAGTACCATATAGCTCTTATTTGTTTTGTTATCATCAAAACTCTTAAACAAAATGGAGAGTGTAACCTTTTGGGCCAACAATCTCCCCTTTTTGATGATGACAAAACAAATAGGCTATAAACAAAAATATAGGGGAGGAGAAAACTCCCCCTCAAATTATGCTATATTAAACAAAGAAAAACAATGTAATATGTAATTGCAAGTAAACATTATGAAACCAAAAACCATGAGAATTTAGAACACTTGCAAAACACTTAAACTCAAATTACAAGAATTCATGAAACCATCAAAAACTAAAAACATATATAAACTCATATGGAACCAAACCATATGAACTCATATTTCCATACATAAAATCATCATTCTCCCCCTTTTGTCATACATCAAAAAGGGTTATGAAAACATTTTATTCAATAACACAAACATTAAGTTCACCACAAATGAAGGAAAATCTAGCAAAATCAAGTGGTTTAGTGAAAATATCGGCAAGTTGCAAATCCGTAGAAACATAATCAATATCTATATCTCCTTTCTCAAAATGATCTCTAAGAAAGTGATATCTAATCTCAATGTGCTTGGTCTTACTATGTTGATTTGCATTCTTGTCATATGAATAGTACTAGTATTATCAAAAAATATTTATATATGGTTATAATGCAAATCATAATCAAGGAGAGTATGTTTCATCCAAAGGACTTGTGCACAACAAGCCCCCGCGGCAACATACTCCGCCTCGGCGGTTGAGAGAGCTACGGAATTTTGTTTCCTAGAGGACCATGAAACAAGACAATTACCAAGATTGACATGTCCCACTAATACTCTTTCTATCTACTCTACAACCCGCATAGTCGGCATCCGAATAACTCGTCATTGAGAAATCTCCGGTTTTCGGATACCATAGACCCATTCCAATTGTGCCCTTAAATAACGAATAATGCGTTTTACCGCAATAAGATGGGACTCCTTAGGACACGATTGAAATCTAGCACAAAGACACACACTAAACATGATATCCGGCCTACTTGCCGTCAAATACAAAAGACTTCCTATCATGCTTCTAAACAATTTAATATCAACATTTTTACCTTGGTCATCCTTATCAAGCTTGGTGGTAGTTGCCATGGGAGTGTTGCAAACCTTTGAGTCTTCAAGTCCAAACCTCTTTACGAGTTCCTTTGCGTATTTGATTTGACATATGATGTTCCCATCTTGCAATTGCTTGATTTGGAGTCCAAGAAAGAAATTAAGCTCACCCATTGAAGACATTTCAACTCACATTGCATAACCTTTTCAAATTCCTTGCATAAAAACTCATTAGTAGAACCAAAAAATTATATCATCAACATAAATTTGCACAATTAAATGTCATTATCAACATGCTTAGTGAATAGTGTTGTATCTACTTTGCCTTTAATAAAATCATTTGAAATGAGAAAATTAGAAAGCCTTTCATACCAAGCTCTTGGAGCTTGTTTCAATCCATACAAAGCTTTATCAAGTTTAAAAACAAAATCGGGATGAACATGATCAACAAAACCGGGAGGTTGAGCAACATAAACTTCTTCATTTATAAAACCATTCAAAATGCACTTTTCACATCCATTTGAAAAAGTTTAAAAATTTTTGAAAGATGCAAAAAGCTAGTGTCATCCGTATGGCTTCAAGCCGTGCTACGGGTGCAAAGGTCTCCTCAAAGTCAATTCCCTCAACTTGAGTGTAACCTTGGGCACTAACCTAGCCTTATTCCTAATCACATTTTCAGACTCATCCATCTTGTTTCTAAAGACCCACTTAGTACCAATTATTGGTCTATCGTGGGCCTAGGAACAGGTGCCAAACTTGGTTGCGCTCAAATTGATTTAGTTCCTCTTGCATGGCTAGCAACCAATATGAGTCCGCCTCGGCTTCGAGGATGCTCTTGGGTTCAAAATGAGAAATGAAAGAAAAGTTACCACATAGGTCTGGAGTTTGGAGCGAGTTGTTACCCCTTTTAGATGCATCACCTAAGATGAGCTCCTGGGATGATTTGTAGCGTATCTCCAAGCTTTAGGAAGCGGTTGAGAGCTTCCTCTTTATCCTCTTGAACATCACCAATTGATTCTAGCTTTTCTTCTTGAGCGGTGAGTCCTTCAAGGATAGTCTCTCCATGTCTTCACCTAATGGGTCAATCTCTACAACATTCTCAACAACCACATTAGATTCTTCAAATTTACATGCATGGATTCTTCAATGGTAAGTGAAGATCTATTGAATATTCTATAAGCTTTACTAGTTGTAGAATATCCAACAAAGATTGCTTCATAAGCCTTAGCATCAAATTTACCCAAGTTATCTTTAGTGTTCAAAACAAACACTTGCATCCAAAAAACTTTGAAATATGCAACATTAGGTTTTCTAGAATGATACATTTCAAAGATGTTTTGGAAGATTTTTACATAAATAAATACGATTTGATATATAGCATGCGGTGTTTACGGCCTCGGCCCATAGATATTGAGGGAGGTCATACTCACTTATCATTGTCCTAGCCATCTCTTGAAGGTTTTATTTTTCCTTTCTACAACTCCATTTTGTTGTGGAGTTCTAGGACAAGACATTTCATGCTTAATTCCCTTTTCATCACAATAAGTCATGAAGAGTTGGGTTAACAAACTCACCACCTCTATCACTCCTCTCAAAATCGAAAAACCCTTTTCTTTTCAACTCTTTTTCGAAAAATCTTAAAATGAGAAAAAGTTTGATCTTTGTGTTCTAAGAAGAAAAACCCAAGTGAAACGGGAAAAATCATCAACTAAAACAAATGCAAATCTACTACCATTTAAGCTCTTAGTTTTAGTAGGTCCAAAAAGATCCTTATGAATTAATTCTAAAGGCCTAGTTGACATGATATCCTTGATTGGTTTGAAGGAAGACTTGGTTTGTTTCCCAAGTTGGCACGCACCACAAATGCGGTCTTTCTCAAACTTCAAGCAAGGAATACCCTTCACCAATTCCTTAGAATTAATCCTAGAAAGATGGTCAAAGATGCATGTCCTAATTTTCTATGCCAAAGCTAAGAATTTTCATCAAAAGCATTTAAGCATTTAGTAGAACATTCCACATTAAGCATGTCAATGATATAAGCATTATCATCACGAAAACCGGTGAGAATACAATCATTTGTTTAACATCAAAAATCTTGCAAGAAGAATCATCAAAAACAACTTTAAGTCCACGATCACAAAATTGACTAATGCTAAGCAAATTATGTTTCAAACCATCAACAAGTACAACATTTTCTATAATGGGAGATGCACCAATTTGAATGTTACCTATACCGATGATTGCCTTTGGAGTCATCCCCGAAGGTGACGGAGCCACCTTCCTCGTACTTGATAGGGTTGTAAAGTTATGATATCCTCGTCATGTGTCTTGAGCACCACTATCAAGGTACCACCGCTCCCTACGTCTTGGAGCCTTGGTGTGTACCTACATCAAATAATTTAGACTTGATTTTGGTACCCACATTTTCTTGGGTCCTAAAGGGTTAGTTTCATTAACCCAAACAAGATTATTTGATCTATTTACTTGGTCATAACAAAATTTAGCCAAATGTCCATTCTTACCACAATATGTGCATCTATACACTCTACCATATTTAAAAGCATAGTGAGTGTGTGATTTGTGAGCATGAGA